>VMDO01009015.1:0-45101 GCA_007922755.1 Pedetes capensis
CCCCCTATGCCGCTGTGCTTTCTCTGTGTTGGAGTTGTTCGTGTGTAAACAACTCCACCGTAAAAAGATATTGGTCCCTGGTGTCCTGCATTGTGTGTCCCCCTCCCTCCCCAGAATAAGCCCAGGGCTTGTCATGCTTTCCGGTCACCATCTTCCCTCAATGAGCCAGGGCACAGGCGCCATTGCTGTGGGAACAGCGATTTCACCAAAGCTGCCGTAGGCACAGGTGCTCCTGAGCCATGGCTGTCGTCTCAATGGCTGTGTCACAGGGGCACCCAGCAGCCCATGTGCAGGGACAGCGAGGCCAACTGCTGCCTTTGTCCCTTAAACTCAGAGCCTGCTCCCTCTCCAGCTGCAGTGACACCTACAAGGGCTCTTCTACTGCTTCTTGTCACCGGCCTCAGGCCTTGGGTCCTTAAGGAGGTGACTTCCCCACGCCACCACCACCCCAGGCCCCGTGGAGCAGGGACCTCTGGCATAGGTGGCCAGGTTCCCCCACCACAGCAGGCCTCATCTTGAGACAGGGTCTCACTAAGTTACGCAGACTGCCTCTGCTCTCAAACTTGCGATCCTCCTGCCTCCGCTTCCTGAGCCGCTGGGATTACAGACATGCGCCACTGCAACCGGCCCACTCCTCTTTTCTTCAAAATAAAAAAAATAAACCTCGAAAATTCCAGAGGGTTTCCAGGAGCAAAGCCCAGACCTGACGTGCCGGGATCAGCACCCGCTGAGAGCCTGGATGATTTTCTCTGAAGTGGGGCCCAAGTGACACAGTGACCACGTGCTGCCAGCAGAGTCACTGCCTCTGGAACAGGTGGTGCCAAGCACAGCACAAGGTCAGGTTCACCACAGGTCCCTGCCTGCCCATGGCCACCCCTGGATAAGCTCATCCAGCCCTCCTGTGACACTCACCCTGGTCCTAGGACTGATGTCAGGGTAGCCGGGGACTCAAGTGGCCACAGGGCTTGTCTGAGACCAGCTCACAGCCAGCCACTTCTCCAGGACTTTGGGCACAAGACCTCAGGTGACAATGGTCACTCTGTCTCCTGAAATCCCCCTGCCCTGGTGGCTGGAAGGAGCTCGCGGTCACTCGCTATCCTTATAGGTCCCCACGGGTTTGGAGTGTGGTCTCCACCGACACTTGAGCACAGGCTTCCCAGGGAGGAGCCCCGTCCCCTGGAACCTCCATGACGCCAAGGAGCAGCCTCCACCTCACCAGGCCTCAGTCAGTCCAGTGCCCATGGCTCTAGCACCTCAAGTGTAGGGACCCCAAGGTCACCCTATCCAGCTACCCACGTGAAACGTGAAGGGAATTGATGGGCATAATTCTGAGCGGTGCAGCAGCTTAAACTGCAGATCTTTGCAGAAAACTTCCCGCCTTCCTCAACTTCAGATCACATTAAGTGCCCCTGTGTCCCAGGGACCACCACACACTGATGCGCAAAGTGACCTCTGATGTTAGGACAGAGGCTTGGTAAGCACCCACATCCACAGGATCCACAGCCACAGGTTCAACCAGCAACAGGGTAAAAGCCTCGTGTCCATGCTGAGCACGCTCAGGCTTTTCATTCTTGTCATTGCTCCTACACAGTGTAACCACGACTCACACAGCCTTTACCTGGTGTCTAGAGGCTATGTCAGGACACGTGTGCCACTTATCTGTAAATACTGCACCGGTTTATCTAAGGGACTTAAGCATCCACGCATTTTAGTGTCCACGGGGCCCTGCCGCCAGTCCTCCTGTGAGGCGTCGCCCTGCCGCTGGACTCCTCCAGCCGTGAGCAGAAACCAGCCACTGAGGACCCGCCTCTGGTGAGGGGGAGCCAGGCACCGGAGAACTGCGCCGCCCAGAAAGGAGGCTTATGCCCATGGCTGCTCTGAGAAGCCTTGAGAAAGGCAGGCTCAGAGGCTGATGCCCACGGCTACTCTGAGAAGCCTTGAGAAAGGCCGGCTCAGAGGCTGATGCCCACGGCGGCTCCTTGCTTCTTTCTTCCCAGTGAAGACGCCGACTCCAAGTGCTCTGCTCCAACAGTTCTTCATTGCTTTGTCTGCCCCGTCAGTGGAATGGACCCCGACTGCTCTATGTACCACCCTTATATCCTCTCCAGGGGCTAGCCAGGGACCAATCAGAAGCAGTCACCCCATACAGGTCTTGGCCAATCAGGGGGGATATGCAAATTTGGGTTTATAAAAGCAACCAATCAGGGGTGGTTTCCAAACGGCCCAATCAGGAGCCATTTGGTGGTTTGGAAACAGCTAATCCGTGTCAAGGTGTCTGAGGAGAGGGATTAAACACCAGCACCATCTTTGGAAGCTCACAACCCAGAGTTCCCAGATGTAGGGCAAAGGTAATTGCCCGAGGAACAAGCCTCAGACCTTCCAGTGGGCCTAGATAGGCCCAGGAGCAAACTGCCTCTCTAGCCAGTGCCCTACATCCCCCAAGATACTAGGAGACAACCACAGGCTGACAGGCAAAAAGACATAAAAGATATAAACACGTGACCACAAACATCAGAAATGGAGCAAAGGAAATGAAGGGTGGAAAGCATGGTCCATTTGGGAGAGGGGACCTCCTGGCAGCTGTGTCTGTGACGACTCTCATCATCTCTGCCGGCTGTGGTCTCATCTTCATCACTATTTCTGGCAAATGGTGCAGCCATAACCCATAACTGAAGTCAGGACTACATACCAGCCTTTTACCTTGGGAAACGTCAGACCCGTTCCTCCAGGGTCTCTCCAGGCCCGGGGACGGCCCCTCCCCGCCATTCCCCGCACACACACACACACACACGCACACACACACACACACACACACACACACACACGCACGCACAAGCTGGAACATCAGCTGAGGAAATGAGGCCATGCAACCTAAGATTACATAAACAGCCAGGTCGGGCGAGGTGAGCGGCTTCTGAACCTGCACTCTGGTGGGCCGAGCCTCTTCATTAGCAGCCGTCAGACTCCTGTCTCGCCGTGGGAGCGCCCAGCCCGCGATGCCAGTGAGGGCGACCCAGCAGAAGCGGCAGCATTTCCACCTCTCCCGGGGCCCCGGCAGGCCTCTAAAATAACTTGGGGTATGTTCTAAATTTCTTTACTGACTTGACTGGGTGTATTCCCAAATTTAGCTCTCAGGCTAGGAAAATACGCACACCGTGTCTCTTCGCATCGCACAAAGCTTTTAATTTCCCCAGCTCAATTATAATTAGAAGGTGTCTAAACTTTACCTCAGTGATTTGGTTTCTGCATCACTAACTGGATCTTTGGAATTAATCTCTTGTAGACAGTCTCCTCCCTGCACCCCGTTCTGGCTTCAGAGCACAGGCCAGGGAGGGATTTCTGGTCTCTGTCAGGCTGTAGGAAAGCTCAGGGTGGGGCGGTGCCCGAGGCCTCCCCCTCCTGCCTGAGCAGAGGCACAGACAGCGATGGGAAGCCCCTGAAAGCAGAGTCCCTTGTTATAAAAGCCTAGCACCACGGACTAACCCAAATGGCAATTTGCACTAACAAGGCGGCTTCTAACTACAGGAACTGTGTGAGTTGCCTTATTTCCTGTCTACACAAAGCCTGAGCAAACTGGCTGAAGGAGCCAGGATTTATTTGGGATCCTGGTCTCAGAGCCTCAGGCCATGTTTGCACGGCCTTCTCCCTGTGGCCTGCGGGGAGGCGGAGCCTCATGCAGAGGGTGTGGTGGGCGGAGCCTCGTGCAGAGGGTCTGGTGGGCGGAGCCTCATGCAGAGGGTGTGGTGGGCGGAGCCTCGTGCAGAGGGTGTGGTGGGCGGAGCCTCATGCAGAGGGTGTGGTGGGCGGAGCCTCATGCAGAGGGTGTGGTGGGCGGAGCCTCATGCAGAGGGTGTGGTGAGGCGGAGCTGCTCACATCATGACAGCCCAGAAGCAGAGAGGGAGACCGGGAAAGCAGAGGGCAAGGTGTTTCTTCTCGGGGCACGCCCTCCCCGACCCACTTCCTCCGACTAAGCCACGCCTCCTAAAGTTTCCACCACCTCCCAAAACAGCATCACCCTCTGGTTCAATACATGAACCTATGCGGTCGTTACACGTCCACACCATAATAATAGTCTGGCATTCAGATAGGTTCTCATTTCCTTCCTGAAAGGAAGTCTATAATGGTCTGCCATCAGGCTCCATATATGACCGTCTCTGGATGGACATTTTCATCAACAAGTTGGGTAAACTATTCAAAAGTGGCCTAAAGACATAGCCCTGTGGTATCCAATCCCATCAGATCTCAGAAGCCAAGCAAGGTCGGCCTGGTTAGTCCTTGGATAGGAGACCACCTGGGAACACCAGATGCTGTAGGCTTGGGAGGACCCGGCAACCCACTCCCAAAAAACAATCAGCCATTGAAAACCCTGTGAATAGCAGAGAAGCACTGGCAATAGTGTTCTGCCTATTGTACATAGGGTCACTATGAGTCAGACACCGACTGCACGGCACCTAACAACAAACGGCAACAATACAAAAGTGTGCTCATCAAATGCATTGGTGACAAATCCAATCAGAAATAGGTTACATTATAAAATAGTCAATGGGTTAAAAATACATTGAAATAGGTGAAGTCTACGTCATCTGAAACACCCCATCCTTCAAAACTCAGTTATAGGATGCAGAATCCATGGAAAACTGGACGGCAATTTGTGTGGTAATAAGGAATATTCGGGGTTTTTTTTTTTTTCCTGACAGCATTTGAATGTGACCTCTTCAATGACAGGCCATTAAATTTCTTTACCCCGAGGCTGGGCCTGTCTTGCTGAGTGCCCTGACCCTGGTAAGCTGTGCAACGCTGAGTGATTAATAAACACGCGATGGGTGGATTGATGGTTGGGGCTTTGCACAGTGGTCACAACAGCAATTCGGCTGTGATCTGTACTCTGAACCCTCTTCCATCCAGACAAGGGAAGGTGCTGGCCAGTGCTTTTAGAAAGCCCAGCCACCCATGGCAAGCTTGCAGGTCAGCTACTGAGATATGGGAGGGTCTTCAAATTATATTGGAAGATGAACCAGTGAAGAAGCTGGAACTGATAGCATTGTAAAGGGTCAGAAACAAGCACAAGCCAGGCAGGCTTGAGGATGCCCTCTGTCAGAGATGGAAGGGCTGGCAGATGCAAGCCAGCGTCCATCCTGCAGGACCTGAGCTCAGGACCAGGAAGGGGCTGACTGAGGGAGGCACATTTTGGTTACCGTAAAAGTGGACTTCGGGCTGCAGCTGTAGCCCTGTGGCATCCGATCCCGTCAGATCTCGGAAGCTAAGCAGGGTCGGGCCTGGTTAGTACCTGGATGGGAGACCACCTGGGAACACCAGGTGCTGTAGGCTTGGGAGAAGGACCTGGAAACCCCCTCCCAAAAATCAATCTGCCATTGAAAACCCTATGCACAGCAGAGAAGCACTGACAATAGTGTTTCCCCTGTTGTACAGAGGGTCGCTATGAGTCGGATACCGACTCGACGGCACCTAACAACAACAACAACAAAAGTGGACTTCCTCCAAAGACCTACCTGACCATAAAACAGTAGCCCTCCCTTCACCCCTGGGCTTCTCACAGGTTGGCGCCACGACCCCCTAGAAGAGCTGCTGGAAGGGAAGCCTGGTGCTCGTCAACCCACTGCACCACACACCTGCTGTGCATCCAGAGGATGCGGAGTGACACAGTGCTGGGAAGAGAGCCACGTGTGAGAGAGGTGTGGCCTGTGCGTGGAACTCACCTGTGGCCAGTGACCTGTGCGTGGAACTCGCCTGTGGCCAGTGGCCTGTGCGTGGAACTCGCCTGTGGCCAGTGGCCTGTGCGTGGAACTCGCCTGTGGCCAGTGACCTGTGCGTGGAACTCGCCTGTGGCCAGTGGCCTGTGCGTGGAACTCGCCTGTGGCCAGTGGCCTGTGCGTGGAACTCGCCTATGGCCAGTGGCCTGTGCATGGAACTTGCCTGTGGCCAGGGGTGAGGTGGGAGGCAACAAGAGCCACACGCAGTGTGAGGGGTCTTAAGCCATCCAGCCTTTCCCTGGTCTTCATGTTGTGAGGAGCAAAAACAGGGCCAGGGTACTGGTGCCAAGTGACCATCGAGTACTCAAGGGTCTCCCAAGAAAACGGACAAGATCCGACCTCGGGCTCCAGTGGGGAGTCAGGTTGGACCCCTGGGCACAGCAGGCACTGTGTGCAGAAGAGCTGCTGGATCTTCCCGACCGTAGCTCGCTGAGGGCCTCCTGCTGGCCGGCCACCTGTGGCCACACCACACAGCCAGGACCTGCTCCTCTGCGGGAGGGCACTCATGCCAGGGAGCAGGGGCCATAGAGGCCCGCTCTGCCCTCCCAGGGCTGCCTAGAACAGGCCCACTCTCCCTCCTTGCCAAGCAGCAGCCGGCACCAGAGCCAGAGTGCTTCCTTCTGGTCTCCCAGAGCCTGGCCACTGCATGCCACATTTGAAAACGATTGTATACACAAGCCTGGGGTCGAGGAACAGAACCCTCAAGATCCCTGGGTCATGGGATTTCCAACTCAAAGGCCCTCAAGGGAACAAACAGGCATTGCGAGGGTCCCTTACCGACCATGCATTCAGTCACAGCGAGGCGGCCGAGTGGCTGCACGGGTGGGACTGGACATGGTGGGGGATGGCGCTGGCCGCTGGGCTGGGGGACAGGTGCACCTCATGCACGGAGCTGAGGAGAAGGGCTGGACCCCCACACGCCCCCTTTGGAGTCTTGCACAGAGTGCTGCCAGGAGCCGGGGTCAGGCCACGGGAGGTCCCACGTGCAAAGGGCTGGAGAAGCCCGAGGATCTTCCTTCTGGAGTCCAGATGCCCATGGGCACGGTGACCCTGTGGGAGACCCCACACTTTGTTTATCCTCTGTGGTGCTGGGGATGAAGCAGGGCTTGTGCGCATTGGCAAGAGCTCTGCCGCTAAGCTGCTCCCCACCCTTAAGTTCCTACGGTTCCGCTGTGTCTCACAGCACCTGCCCCAAGCACGTGAGATCTTAAAACCCTCTTCCCGCCAAGCAGCAGTTAATACCTTGGGAAGACTCCATTGGGACATGGTGACTGGGACTCAGAATTAACACTGTCAGTCTGCAGCGGAGGCGGCGGCTCCAGAGAGAAGAGCTCTCGGTCCCGGCCATCCACCCGGTGTGATGGGGGGAGCCGGAAGGGAGCCTCCTGACACCCCGGCCAAGCTGGCTCGTCCAGACCCATTCCATGTACTACTGAGTGCTGTGAACTAAAATCCCCTTGATGCGGAGCCAAAACAGTTCTCCAGCCTTCTGAAGGCACAAAAAAGCAATTTGAAAGACATCCGTGTGTACGTAAAGAATTATTCACGTAAGCCCATCCTTGCGGTCTGTGCGTGTCTGTGTGCAAGTGTTGTGTGCCTGTACCAATGCGTGTGTGTGTACACAGACACACACACACACTCCCGGTTCTGCACTGGCTGGTGTCTCCGTAAGCACAGTCTAATTGAAATGTTACTCAGAAACGCGTTCTGGCTCACTACAAAGGTTTCAGACGCAACCACTAAAAAGACTTTAGGCTAAACCTGGAAAGGGGGACTGGGGGGAATCTTATTATGCAACAATTTCTCCTCCGTGCCAAACCCTGGCGCTTGGAAGTTGAGAAGAGACAGCCGGCACACCTGTGTCCATTGGCATGGAGTTAAATCGATCCTGAAAAAAATCAGGCAAATGGCCAATTACCTGTCACAGGAAGATTCTCTTGAGGGATTTAAATAGAATGTTTACAAGCACGGATTTAAGGCTTCCATACTTATCGCCTTCCTCAGTTATTTAGAGACATTAAAATTTTATGTAGTGCTCAGCACACTTAAGGAAATGATATTAATAATAGGCATTTGGGAGCGACACTGTGCAGATGTTTGGGGCACCGGGAGATCTGAGTAAGTGGTCCATTCCCACCCTTCCCGTGGACTTTTGTCTTCAGCCCTGATATTTCTGGCTCCATAGTGATGGTAACCCCCGGCCAAGCTCCTGTCCGGTGCTCGCCGGTACCGACCCCGTCCCAGCAGGGGTCAGTCACATAGTCATTCAACAAACATGGACTGGATCCTAAGGTATGCCAGGCTGGACCGCAGGCTTCCCGAGAGATGAGCCCGTGCTGATTTCACGGGTCCACCTCCATTCCCTTCTGTAAGCGTAAGGTAGGTGCCCGGGTACCTGTGTTGGACAAGGGTCCGAACGTCACAGAACCTGCTCGCCCTGGACCTGTCCCTGTTCCCATCCACACCGCCGTCGCTACAGCAGCACAGCAAGAACTCACTTCCGGTTACTCGAAACCTAAGCTTCTTTGGCCCCGATGGCCGTGTTGACCAGGGGGTTCCCGAGTGGAGACGTATCTTGCGAGAGAAACACAGGCTCTGAGGAAAGCAGACTCAGCCAGCCTGGAGCCACTGATGCTGAGGCAGGCGCGGGTGACCCACTAATGATGCTCTTTCTTTCTTTCTTTTTTTTTTTTTTTTTTTTAGTACTGGGGGCTTAACCCAGGGCCTCGCACCTGCATGCTCTGCAAGTGCTGGACCACTGAGCTGAGCCCCCCAGCACATTTTTTTTTTTTACTTTTTGAGACAGGGTCTCGATAAGTTACACAGACTGCGTCTGGTCTCGAACTTGAGATCCTCCTGCCTCCGCCTCCCAAGCCACTGGGATTACAGGCATGCGCCACCCCAACAACGCTCTTTCTTAGAACTCCTCTGCCTTGCACAGTCCCCCTGGACTTACTCAGGTGGAGCTTCCGACGTTTGGACTACATCCAAAACACGCTGCTCCCGACTTCTGAACAAGCGTTCTAGCAGCCCCTCTGGTTAAAGAGCAGTGGCTGTCACTTCTTCATCAATATGGAAGCCCTGGCTACGCGATCAAAATCCCATGCAGGACTCTGGGCTTCTGTCTCTCCCTTGATCTGGGAGTCAGCATGGTGCCGTCCCAGGGAGCCGAAAGCCCATTTATTTACTGGCCTGATCCTAGACACCCACTCCTATAAATGGCTGCTTACGATCTTAATGGCGTCCATCGCAAAGACAGATTTCTGCTGAGGCAGTGCCTTCTGAAGGGTGCACGTCTTCATCGCAGCTACCCCTTACCTCCCATCCCTGGCAGTAAGGATTCAGTGATGACGGCAACGACAATAACAATGGAAGCTTCAGAGGAAGAGTTGCCGAGGTCATCAGCTGTCCCCGGGGAGAGCGGTGGCCCATGTTCTCAGCCTCTGTAAAGAGGTCGAGAACAAGGCCAACGGCTCAGCCCATGTCAACTCAGAAGTCCAGAATGTTCGATTGACTATTCCACCCAGCAGCCCTGACCTGAGTCCCTTCTAGGATTCAGGCTGGGAAGACTTCGCTGAGACGCCATAATAGATAGGACGACAGTGATCGTCTGCAATTCACAAACTTCCCCAAACCGTGAACTGGGAAAGCGCGAACTCCGAAAGCCTCCAGGGTGGAAGCCCCTGCATGGGGCTGGCGGGTGGGAGAGGCAGGCTGAGCCCCTCATCCGTGGTGGAGCTGAGGCTGCACCGGGAGACCTCCAGGAAGAACTTCTGTGTGCTGGGGAGAGGCAGGTATTGAGGATGAGGCCCAGGCACAAGACTCGCCGGATGCCCAGGACACAGAGTGACTCCTCAGGGCTCCTTCTTGTGCCCAGGTTACGGCTTTAAATTTTATTTATGTACTTATTTTTATCATTTACTTGTTAGTCTTTTTTTGCAGTATTAGGGGTAGAACCATCTCTAGCCACACCACCCTGACATCCAATCTCATCTGATCTTGGAATCTTAGTCTTTGGATGGGAGACCACCAGGTGCTGTAGGCTTGGGAGAAAGACCTGGCAACCCACTCCCAAAACAACCAGCCATTGAAAACCCTATAAATAGCAGAGAAGCACTGACAATAGTGCCGAGCATGGCACAGTGTCAGGGAGAGTTTCATTCCGTTGTACATTGGGTCACTATGAGTCAGATCTGACTCGAATGCACCTAGCAACAACAACAACAACAACAGGGGTAGACTAGAGCAAGTGTTATACCACTAAACTGCAACCACAGCTTTGTGTTATTTTTATATTGAGACAGGGTTTCTCTGAGGTACTAAGGCTGCCTCTGGCCTCAAGCTCTGTGATCCTCCTGCCTCATCCTCCCGAGTCACTGGGATGACGGGCGTGTGCCATGGTGCCAGCCTCTAGTTACCGCGTGAACCGCTTTGCCACACACTAGCACTTTCCAAGAAGTATGGGCTGCAGTTACCGCGTGAACCGCTTTGCCACACACTATGGGCTGCAGAGACATAAAAACCAAGACTTCATGAGTAACCCACGGGGAAACCAAGATGTCACTTCAAGGTCATGAATTAAATTATACAGTGCCAGTTACCACGCAGAGCTGTACGTGGGATGTATTTTCGTCACAACTGTGTCTCAGCTATGACCTCCAGAAACTAACCTGAAATGACAACTATGGTCATCCCCTGCTCTCTGATAAAGCTTACAAACCTCGCTGCTGAGCTTGGACTAAGTTGTAACTGTTCAAATCAGCCTCCCTTTAGCATCGAATTCACAATGGAAGCTCCTTTCCCGCTCGCAGCCTCTCCTCTCACCAGGCCGCAGCGTTCAGGATGGGTTCTGCCTCTCGGAGCCATAGCCCTCAGGGCAGAACAGGCTTCAAGCTGTGTGCTCAGTGGCACCAGGGTTCCGTGGTGAGGGCGGAGAGTACCAGGGCCTGAGGGGACAGTCCTGGGGTTTAGGGGGTCCAGGCCTTGCCCTCAACCCACCCAGATCAGTTAGATGCTATAATTGTTCACTGAGGCCGTCAGATGCAATTTCAAAATAGTATTCTTCTGTCCCCAGCATGCTGAGCATGGTGACTGGATGGTCTCAGGGGACGGCCAATCCAACAATCTGTCGCAGCCCGAAGCCAAGTGCGAGCTGGCTTCTGTCCTCGATGCTATTGTTGAGACTCCTGATAACTTTATTTTGCGAGGCCAACTGGGGACTGCCTAGGCCTCACCTTGCCGGGCTGGCCGCTGCTGACCAGCCCCTCCTAGTGGCCAGGTCTCCTCACCTACCTCCAGCTGCTCACCAATGGCTCTCCCAGGTGAACTTCCAGCCAGATGTCTCTCCTGAATACTGCCAGACCTCTGTGTCACCTTCTGGACACCGCCCCATGGCCCTCAGCCACAGAAATTCAACATGACCCCTACTGAGCTTGCTGTGTCCCCAGCCTGTATCAGTCAGCTGTTGCTGCTATAGCAGAAACCCCAACCGAAGCAGACAGATGAAGGAAAAGGGTTAATGGACGTTCCCAGTTAGAGAATCGGTTCATCATGGCGCAGGCCGGGAGTGGCAGGGGCTGCGTCAGATGACCCATGGTGAGGCAGGAGGCAGAGAGGGCTCTCTGGGACCATAGGTCTGGTGTGAAATCCCCCACAGGCCCACCCCAATGACCACTTCTGCAAAGCTGGGTCCCTCCAGTCCAACGTTCAAGTCCAAGGTATCACAAAGTTTCCGACCCTCCCCAGGCGGCGAGAGACAGGCGGCGAGAGACTGGACGTAAAGCACGTGAGCTCAGGGGCCACTTTTATACCCAAACCATGACGCCCCTCCCTCAAAGGGCCACAGCCCTTTAAGAATCCCCAACGTAAACCAGGCACCGTGGCGCATGCCTGTAATCCCAGCAGCTCGGGAAGTGGAGGCAGGAGGATCGCAAGTTCAAGACCAGAGGCAGTCTGCATAAATTAGTGAGACCCTGTCTCAAAAAGTTAAAACAAAAAAAGGGCTGGGGGCGCAATTCAGTGGTCCAGCACTTGTAGAGCATGCAGGTGCGAGGCCATGGGTTCAACCCCCAGTACTGCAAAAAAAAAAAAAAAAAAAAAAAAGATCCCCAACATCTCAGTCGCGCTCAAGAGTCTAAGCCCCCACAGACACTCAAGACAAACTTCAATGTGGGTCCCTGCAAAACAGATGAGTTACACACTTTTGACATCTGATGCCACAGAATACACTTTGCCATTCCACAGTGGAGGAATGGGGGCACAGGGAGGATGAATATCCCACTGAACAAAAGAAAAAAACTGTCAATTCAAATCTGGCATCTGCACGTGTGACCTCACCTGGTATCTGTCGTCATCTGAGCCAGGGTTGCACAGCGCCGCCCCATGGCCCTGTCATTTGCAGTGCCAATGGCCCTCCTGGGCTGGCTCCTTTTGCCAGCAGCTTTCCTGGGCAGTCATTTCACGTCACCCGCATCTCCAACATCCTGAGGCCCCCATGCTGCTTAAGCTCCATCTTCAAAGCCCCAGGCATCAGTGCCTTAGAGACTCTCTGCAGAGCGCCCAGCTTCAGCATACACTGCCTGGCCCCACAGGCTTTCTCCTGGGACCCTGGTAGCAGCCTCCATAACCCCTTAACTCTTGCCATCTTCATGCCTGCAAAACCAGCGCCACATGGACATTGCCAAGGGTTGCTGCTAGCCTGAGAGGCAGCTGGACCCTTCTGGACCATGGCTGGAGTGGTGGCCTGTCTGCCCAGGTGGAGAAATCATTTCTCTGGGTAGCCTCTTTTCAGGAGTGTGTCCAAAGACAGCTTTTCCAACACTCCCTTTTCAAAGGGGATTTTAGTTTTACACCCTGGGGCCTTAGATGGGAGGGATCTGGCTGGCTCCTTCTGTGCCTCCAGGCCATCTTTATTGTCCCAGGACAAAATGCACAGCTTCTCTTTACCTCAGCTTATCTCCTTGCCTGAACCGCCCCATTCATGGTAACTTAAAAAATGCCCTCACTGCGGAAGCTTTTTGCCTCCTTAAATTGCATGTTGCAGATCTTATTTCTGTGCTTCTTGCTCCATATTTTCCTCATAAATCTGGCTAAAAGCAGCAAGGGACAACCATGCCACACTGCCTATGTCCTTCCATCTCTGTGATATTTCTTCCACCAAGGTCATTTGTCTATTCCTTTTTAAATGCAGTCTCGTTCAAGTCTTTAGGACATGGGCAGAAAGAACACAGTCTCTTTGCTGGAATATAACACTGATCGTCTCTAGTCCAACGTTCAATCAAGTCCTCATTTTCCTCCAAAACCCTGTGAATCCCACCTGCATTTCTATCAGCAGCAAAGTTCTGGTCCTCCTTACTTTCACCAGAACAGCTCCTCAAGCCCTCCAAGGTTTCTCTTGCCCACATCTCCAAACAATTCCTGCAAACAAGTTCCAAAGGCCTAAAACCACACAGGTAGGTCTCTGCACAGCAGTGATCCATTTCCTGGTACCAATTTTCCATATTAGTCAGCTGTCACCGTTGTAGCAGAAAAACAAAACAAACCTCATAGACAAAAGTTTTCCTGGAAGCTCACAGTTAGAGGATCAGTCCGTAAGGGCAACAGGGCAGGCGTGAAAGGGCCTGTGACAGATAACCTCATGACATCACGGGCAAGGAGAGAGAGCTTCCCAGAATCATGGATATAGGGGGAAAACCTCCAAAGGCCTGCCCGCAGTGACCACTTCCACAAAGCCGAGTCGCACCCTGCCAAAGTTTCATGATGTCCACAAAAGTGCTACCAGCTGGGAACCGTTAGAGCACGTGGTCTTTAGGAGACATTTCGTATTCAACCCATGACAGCCCCCCTCCCTCCCTCTCTCCTTGCAGTGGCGTGCAACAATCTCACACTCAGGTGCCACAGGCTTAGCAGTGGCACGTGGCAGGAGGGGAGTTCTACCCCTGCCCACACTCAGTAGCCACTGAAGTTTTTGCTACATCAAAACATTACCCACCTACGTACCATCTCTCAGATCTCACCAAGAAATAGCCACAGCCAGCTCAGCTCCTAAGCTAATGCGACAGTGATTGGATTAATTGCATAACAGGTCATGTAACACGTTTGAATTTCATAGAACTCTTCTGCAAGCACAGGCTATACCCAAATGGTTTTGGTCCTTCATGGTGAACAATTTTTGACCTCAGAGGAAGCTGGAGATTAGAAGTCACTTTTATACAGCAGAGGCCCTTGGTGACCTTCATATTCTAACATTGGGAAGGCCCACTTAACCTAGTCCAACCTAGTTGTCTCCCGCTACTTAAAGAAAATTCTCCACTGTTATTTGTTAAATAGCTTTGCAGTTCATGTAGACAATACTTTCAAGGCCCACAGTATGTTTCACAGATAGTGATGCCATGTAGATGGCAAAAATTCAGGAACTAAGATGACAGGAGACCACGGGGAATGTGAACCCACAGGAGCAACAACAGTCTCCACCCAGACAGATGCCACGGACCTGTGATCCACTCAGAAGACACCTGTGGCCAGGCAGTGCACACAAGATGGCTTCCTTACTTGAATCATTGTTTAAGGAGCACAATAAGCAAGAATATTTTCTAAGCATTATTGTTGTCGTTAGGTGCTGTCGAGTCGAGTCCAACTCATAGCAACCCTCATAGGGTTTTCAATGGCTGTTTTGGGATTGCCTTGGGAGTGGGTTGCCACAGCCTTCTCCCATTTTGTGGTGCTGGGAATCGAACTTGGGACCTCAGAGACTGTAGAGCAGCGCTCTACCAACTAAGCTAAATCCCAGCCCCTTCTAAGCATTAGTCACAGCTAATGCGTAAGTCAAGCATAAAAGCCTAGTAATTAACTGCCCTTTATTTATACTTCACAGGCCATCTGCGAATGCATTGCATTTGAATATCTTCTTCATTCTTCATCAGACACCACTCACAGACAGGGTTAGCATTCTGTCACTGTGACAAATGCCTCAGGAAATCAACACACAGAAAGAAGAGCCTTGCTCCGGCTTATGGTATCCGCATTTCCAAGCTATGGTCAGGTGGACCCACGCTTTGAGGCTCCTGGTGAGGAAGCTGGACAGCATCAGAGGGGAAGGTACAGTGCAGTAAATCTCGCGCCTTATGGCCAGAGAGCAAAATAAAATTGTGAGGGGGCCAAAATTATCAGGGGTCCCAAAGTACCCCTGAAGGGCATGCACCCAACGACCCCACCTCTTAAAGGTTCCACTGCCTCGCGGCCGGGTGCGGTGGTGCACGACTGTAATCCCAGTGGCTTGGGAGGTGGAAGCAAGAGGATCGCAAGTCCGAGACCAGAGGCAGTCTGTGTAACTTGGCGAGAACCTATCTCAAAAAAAGTAAAAAAAAAATGGGCTGGGGGTGCAGCTCAGTGGTCCAGCAGTTGCAGAGCATGCAAGCGCAAGGCCCTGGGTTCAACCCCCAGTACAGAAAAAAAAAATAGGTCCACTGCCTCTCAATTGTGCCAAGCTGGGTGCCAGTCCTTTAACACATCTCCCTTGGGGGACATTGAAGAGCGAGCCTTGGCAGCAATTCTACAGCACAACCCACCTTCTTTACGGGTTCGCTGCTGCGCTGCTGGACAGACCTCTGCCTACGCATCATCCCTCGGGCGCCTTCTCCACCCTTCTGTGTCCTGAACTATTTTGATCGCTTCACGGCACTCAGAGTATTTGGGAGCATCCTTCCCAGCTCCAGGTACCATGTATGAAGCGTACGGGCAAGGTAGAATTCACACAGAAGAGGATGAAGCTCTAGAAATGCCGTGTAAGGGACTAGTAAAAGGGGGGCAGAGAAAAGTGAATTTGGGGAGGACCTGACGGCTGTCTCAGATGCCTGCCAGCTACACAAACAGGAGGAGCAAGTCCAGGTCCCTGTGACGAGAGCAGATGCAGCCAGTGATGCAATGCATGCACTCTGGGCTCAGGGAAGACCTGGCCCCAGCCGTCACCAGCCATGTGAGTTCGTGGAAGACCCGGCATTGCCTCTGCACGCTGTAATTGCACGAGGTTGCTCGTGGCAATAGTGGGCGTGGCTCGCAATACTCAGGAAGGTGCTCAGAAGGGACAGCTGTTAGACATGGTCAGTACTGAGACTAATCAACCATGACAGAGCGTGGGCTAGAAACTACTCCCCCAGAGATTTCTGAAGTGTAATCAGCAGTAGGGCTGGGATTTATCTCAGTTGGTAGAGCACCACTCTGCAGTCTCTGAGGTCCCTGGTTTGATTCCCAGCACCACAAAAATGGGAGAAGGACATGGCAATCCACTCCCAAGGCAATCCCAAAACAATCAGCCATTGAAAACCCTATGTGGGTCTCTATGAGCCGGACACGACTCGACGGCACCCAACAACAATCAGCAGTAACCCCATTTGCTACCAGGATGAGACCTGCAGTTTGTCCAAAGGTGATCTTGGCAAATGACATGGCCCGCAGCCGTCTGCTATGGTCACGGGGCCGTGCCACGCCATCAGCTTTCCTGGCCTCCAGGACGCCGACTCACCCACAACCCGGGACTTGTCAGCCTCCACACCTGTGACCCGGCTCCTCATCCTCTCTGGGTACTCTGCCAATTCAGCTTCTCAGAAGAACCCTGACCCCCTCAGCAGCCTCACGCTGAATGCGCCATGTGCCACATTCTACAGGCCCTGCAGCCACAGCCCAAGGTTCTAAGCTGCTCTCAAAGAAGGCAGCTTCCTGAACACCGCGTGGACATGGGCGTCCATCTTTGAGGCAGCCTGCAAGGGGAAAGGAGAAAACTGCGGGCTGATGACGACCTACTGAGTTTTCCTTTAGGTTATTATTTTTTTTATTCTAATAAATGTCTTCTGACTATTTTGGTTTTAAAGTCTGCATCTTTTATAGAATTGTGGTAAAAGAAAAGTAATTAATTAATATATTCACATGGCCTGAGCCATAGCCCTGTGGCATCTGATCCTGCCAGATCTCGGAAGCTAAGCAGGGTTGGGCCTGGTTAGTACCTGGATGGGAGATCACTTGGAACACTAGGTGCTGTAGACTTGGGAGACGGACCTGGCAACTCACACCCAAAACTCAATCCGCCATTAAAAACCCTATGAATAGCAGAGAAGCACTGACAATAGTGTTTCCCCTGTTGTACGCAGGGTCGCTATGAGTCGGATACCGACTCGACGGCACCTAACAGCAACAGCAACACTGGAGGGCCCCCGAACAAATCTGCCCAAGGCAGAGGAGACCACAGAGGGTCCCACGGCTCAGAAAGGTTTCAAGTGGCAGCAACTGCAGCCACGTGCAACAAAGACTAAACACAGCTAGGTGGGGGACTCGGGGCCAGGAGCTGGATGACCATGGGCTGGGGAGGCTACAAAGGTACAGGAAGCTTGGCAGTAGGGGACTACCTAAGAAGCTGCATATAGCTGGGCACAGTGGCACACGCCTATAATCCCAGCAGCTTGGGAGGCGGAGTCAGGAGGATCGCAAGTTCAAGACCAGAGGCAGTCTGCGTAATTTCGCGAGACCCTGTCTCAAAAGGTAAGAAAATGGGCTGAGGGTGCAGCTCAGTGGTCCAGCACTTGCAAAGCATGCAAGCACGAGGCCCTGGGTTCAACCCCTAGTACCACAAAAAAAAAAAAAAAAGAAGAAGAAAAGAAAGAGAGACAGAGACAGAGACAGAGACAGAGACAGAGAGAGAGAGAGAGAGAGAGAGAGAGAGAGAGAGAGGCTGCGTATGAACTGAAGGAGAGAAATGAGCATCAAGTGGAGGAAGCCGGGTGAGGCGGCATCTTTGGAGGTCCACAGTTAAGTCTCCTCCAAAGCGTTAGAAAGAGGGGAATTTGCGGAGACGGAGAGAGAACAGAAGGTTCTGCACAGAAGGAAGGTCGCTGCCAGGGTGGAGACTGAGCAGCCACGTGTGGAGGAAGGGACAGGTGGGTGACACCGGGAGGCCAGAGAGGAGAAGGCGGTGCAGGACACATGCATTGGGAGCAGAGGGGAGGCTGTGGTGTGCCAAGGCGTTGGGGGAGCAAGCAGGCAAGAAGCTCTGGGCCGCGTAGCAGGTGCAACACCTCCCATGGCTGGCAGGAGAGAAGACGCCAACGAGGGCCACAGTGAACCGGTCAAGCGCCACCCCCTTGGAATTTTGCGACACTGCTTCCTCTCTACTTCACATTACGTCTGCCCTGCCTGTGTGGGGTTGTCAATCATGAAATCCATTAATTTGCTAATAAAAAATTATTTCTTATGACCAGTTCCTTAACAACAGGGTCTGAACGCTGCGCACCCCCGAACACCCGCACATTGCCTGGGGCATCCCCACGGCTCCGCAGCGCCTCTGTCAAGATGGACCATGCAGAGCCTGGCATGGTGGCACATGCCTGTCATCCCAGCAGCTCGGGACGCGGAGGCAGGAGGATCGCAAGTTCGAGACCAGAGGCAGTCTGTCTCACTTAGCAAGACCCTGTCTCAAAAAGTAAAAAAATGGGCTGGGGCTGCAGCTCCGTGGTCCAGCACTTGCAGAGCATGCAGGCTCGAGGCCCTGGGTTCAACCCCCGGGACCACAAAAAAAAAAAGATGGACCACGCTGCGTGGACCACCTCCAGGCAGCCCCACCTCGCCCCTCCTCCTCCTCCAGCGAGTGGCACAGGCTGTGGTCTGCGCACACAGTTCACTCAGCTGAGGAATGCCAACCTGCTGGGCACCCAGGGGTGGGGAAATGACCGCACAGGGCTGCAATATGCTCACGGGCCTCTTGGCCGAGCCTGCTCTGCCAGGAGTCTGGGAGTGAGGCTGATGGCACGAATTGAATTCACAGATGATAAACACGTGGCCGCCAAGCCGCGGCAGAGCGAGGAGCCCCCAGAGCCAGCTGGGATCGCTCTGGCTGAGCGACCTTCCCCAGCTTCACCGGCAGAGGCCTGCAAGGCCCGCACCCACATGGGCCCGGCCGCTTCACCGTCCTGTGCTGAGGACTGAACCCAAACTGGCCAGACCACAGACCTGTCGCGCTCTCCTCTGCAGAGGTGCGCGCTCGGTTGTCATGGTGACCAGGGAGCTGACTGTGAGAAGGAGGCGTTTAACAGGCTGGTCCTTCATGGAATGCCTGTCTGCTAAGACAGTGATTCGGGGGGGTTCCTGGGCTTGTGGGAGGGAGACAATGGGACAAAGAGGGGCTTTCCAGGGCCCCCAGTCACCCCGTATGACCTCCTGCCCGCAGCTGGATAGGCAGACCTCAGATCCAAGTAAATGGTCTGTTGTTGGTAGGTGCCGTCGAGTCAGTATCCGACTCACAGCGACCTTCATAGGGTTTTCAATGGCTGACTGTTTCGGGATGGCCTTGGGAGTGGGTTGCCAGGTCCTTCCCCCATGTTTGCGGTGCTGGCAATCGAACTCGGGACCTCAGAGACTGCAGCGCAGCGCTCTACCCACTGAGCTAAATCCCAGCCCAAATGGTCTGTACGTAAGATAAAACAGAATCCGGCCAAGGAGATATTCATGTAGTTTCCAAAATAACTCAATTGGAAAATAACTAGACACGTGCGTATTGAATTCAAACATTAGACAGTAGACCAAGTCCATCACCCAAGCCCGTGTGAGACCATCCCACTCTCAGGCCGGCAATGGTCCTGAAGAAAGAAGGCGGGCAGAGGCTGTGTGGCCCTGGGGCAGCCCAAGCCAAGTCAGATGCAGGCTAAGGAAGAGGTGGGGCCTCGGGGTGAGGCGGGGCGGTCCTCATGCAGGTGCTGGCATTTGAAGTGAGCCCTGGAGGTTGTGCGCCATTGGTTAGGGATGTGAAGCTCAGACGTCATGGGAACGAGGAGGTGGTGCGAGGACTGCCTGGAGCAGGGGCTCACGTGGGCTGAGGCCTGCAGTCTGAGGAGTGGAAGTCAGGCCCAGATGGATAGAACACACGTTCAGCGTCTACGATCACGCAGACGTGGGCAAACAGGTGCACGCGCACCCCTGTGCCGAGAAGACGGCTGTATGCGGAGCCTCTCGAAGCTCAGTCATCTCTGTCCCTTTCGAAAGTGATGGAGGTGTTCAACGCAGCGCTCTTCACGATAGCAAAGACATGGAATCAACCAAAGTGCCCTTCAACAGAAGAATGGATAAAAAAACTATGGTATATATACACAATGGAATACTACTCAGCAAAGAAAAATGAAATAGGGTCATTCGCAGCAAAATGGATGGAATTAGAGAAAATTATTTTAAGTGAACGAACACAAACTCAGAAAGAGAAACAACACATGTTCTCACTCATATGAGAGAGCTGACTCAACATTACAAGAAGGAAAAATCCTACTCAAAGGTCAGATCACATTAAAAGGGGCGGAGGGAAGATAAGAATGAGGTCAACATAAATGGACTAGAAATCGCATGTAATTGTTCTAACAAGATAGAAACAAAGACCACTACAGGAAAAGTTTCTATCTTAAACAGAAATGGAACCCAAGGACATATAGAAAAATACTACATAGTAAAAGATAGCGAAGACTTGGATGGGAAACAGATGGGAAGGGGGGAGGGGGGAAAGCATAGGGGAGGGTAAGGGGTAACCTATATGAATAATGTTTATCAACTTGCATATACGAAAATTGTCACAATGAAAAGCATGTCAAAATGAATCACATTATGATGTACATTAAAAATTTCTAATTAAAAAAAAAAGTGATGGAGGGAGAAGTTCATTAAGTGACTGCAGGGCTCTGAAGCACCCCCGAACTCCGTGTGCTGGGAACTTTACCCTCGAGGCAGCCATGCCGACCGTAGGGCCCCAGAGGCCACCCTCGCTCCTGCTGCGGGAGGGGCTGTTACGAGGGGAGCGCAGCCCTCCCTCCTCCCCTGGCCAGGTGACACCTGCTGCAGAAGGACCAACAGGAAACGTGCGCCAGATGTGGCCCCTCCATCCCGCCCTTCCCAGCCTCCACAGCCCTGCGCCAGGCACATCTCTGCTCCTTACATTACCCGTCTGGGGGATTCTGTCACAGCACAGAAAACAGACCAAGACGGAGCCTGTCACCCAGAGATCATCGCCAGCACGGGGAAGACGGAGCTGTCACACAGGGCCGTTCCTTACCACAAGGCTCCGGGCTGGCGGTGGCACCTAATCACACGCCCTCAGAGCAGCCTAGAGAAGAGCGCTGGCATCCCCTGCCCAGGCTCAAAGGGGACGTCCAGCGCCCCCAGTTCCCAAGTCATTCAAAGGTTATTGGCACTTTACCGCCCAAAAGTTTTGCTTTTGCAACCAGGGAGGAGAGGCTCAATCTCATTCTCTGGGTCCATCTGCCCTCGCGTCTGCCTGGGTTTTCCTGAGACGGCGCGACCCATCCCGTGCTCAGACAGCTGCCCCGGCCTGGGTGCCGCCTTCCGGAGAAAGCCCAACTCATGCACCTGGCAGACGCTGCCTGTCTCGTTCCTCTTCCCCGAGGCAGGGAGGGTTTCTGGCAAGACCCTTAGGACCAGGGAGGACAAAGACAAATCCCTCCCCCTGTGAACCTGCAGGGAGTCAGGCCCTACCCACTTGGTGGAAAATCCCAGAGATGAGGCCAGAAAGAGCAAGCGCCTCCCTCGAGGTCCCTGCCACGCCAGGACCCTCAGGCCAGGCTTCCTAACCCGTGGGCCGGTTCTGCCTCCCTCCGCATTGGTTCCAACTGTCGAATCCACCCCTCGAGGGGAAGGAATGGACACAGGACCCTCACCAAGCTAAGGAAGCAGCTCACCTTCTCCCCAAGTCCCTGCCCGCACCCCAGGGATTTGGGGTGACCCTGGAAGCCCCCCCCCATGTGACCGAGGCCATGAGGCCCCAGAGCTGACGGTCTCCCCACCCTTTATTTCTCCCACTTTGTGCAGAAGCCAAGTTGGGCTCAGTCCTGAAATTCACATTTTCTGCCTCAGAGATAAAAATAGTTGGCGAAGCTTAAAGTTCTGCCCCAGTTTATTTAAGGCATAATCTCAAATATCCCTTTGTCCTAATTATTGCACGATCCCCCAAAGGCAGAGCTCAGAGAAAATCTAAGAGCGGCGCTCAGTTTTATTTTTGATCTCAATTTGACTCCCTTAAATATTTACAAATCCCCTCAGAGCGGCCTCCGCCGGGCAGTGTCTTTGGCTTTACCATGTGGGGGAAAAAATGAGAAGGAGATGAAGAAAGGACAAAATTCCTAAAGAACAGGAGCCTTTCATTCCAGAAATATTTTAAAGCTAGTTCGTACTTTTAATGTGCTGACATCCGCTCCACATCGACCACCATTTTCCTGACCCACACCGGGTGCTCAGAGCACCTGCCAGCAGGGGCCATCGGTGCCACGGCGGAGCGGGTTGGGGAGTCAGCTCCTTCACGTGGGTTCTGTTCCTTGAAACCTGCCGTGACACTTGGGTTTCCTAACACAACGCAAGTATCGCAGAAACCCATTTTTATGATCACGAGTAAATAAACGTGTGTGAAAAACGTGTAGGCGGTTTGTTGCCAGCTGCTAGACTGAGCCACAAGCCCAGGCTCACAGCACCTTGGGGCCTCCTTGTGAGGCCCTTGCGCTAGTCCATCCTGTGTCACCATAAGGAAATACCTGAGGCAGGGTGTGTTGTAGAGAAAAGAGGTTTAGGCAACTCACAGTTCTGATCTAAGGTTGAGGGGCCACACCTGGTGGTGGCTTCTGGCTAGCAAAGTCCCAAGGCTGTGCAAACATCAGACAGCAACAGGAAGGAAGTACATGATGTATCCTCTGGCCTCTCTCTCTCTCTCTCTCTCTCTCTCTCTCTCTCTCTCTCTCTCTCTCTGCTTATAAAGTCACCAGGATTTGGTCAAGGGGCTCCATCCCCATGACCTTAACTAATCCTTAGCACCTCCCTGTCAGGTAAGAAGCTGAAAACCTGTAAACTCTTGTTGTTGTTGTTAGGTGCCATCGAGTCATGTCCGACTCATAGCGACCCTTATAGGGTTTTCAATGGCTGATTGTTTCGGGATTGCCTCGGGAGTGGATTGCCACATCCTTCTCCTGTTTTTGCAGTGCTGGGAATCAAACTCAGGACCTCAGAGATTGCAGAGCAGCACTCTACCAACTGAGCTAAATCCCAGCCCCTGTAAACTCTAGCAGACCTTTACTGGGAGAAGCTGCCAGGGCTGTCTCTAGCAAAGGAAAGAGCAGCAGCCAGGAGAGGAAGGAGTGAGGATTTTGTGGGTTCTAGGTGGGAGGGGGAAGGGTGATTGATGTGTCACATCAGGATAGGTAGGAAGCAGATGCGTGGAGGGTTCTGATAGGCTGGAAGAGGAAAAAGGAAGTAGTCATTTGTTGCTGGTCCTGGGGCAGATTTCAAGTCAGGTTTTATTGGGCTTTTTTGGTGGGCTTTTGGAGGACTGGGGCATAGTGGGTAGAAGGCAGCACCACCTGACAGGAAGGTGCCATTTTGTAACAGGTCCTGCCTAACCCTCCCAAAGGTCCCACCTCTAACCACTGCTGTTGGATTAACTTTCTCCCTCTAACACTTCACAGTGGGGATTAAATTTCACCACTTAGCCCTTGAGGACGCTCAGACCATATCCAGCCCCAACAGGACCTCCTTCCCCTGGGAGTGGAAAACTTCAGGAATGGCATGGAATTGGTGAATACCAAGCGCAACCCACACACCTGAGCCAAGCTTCCCCGCCCACCTCTCTCCTCCCGCAGCCCTGCTCCAGTGGCCACAGAGCCCTGCACTCTGGGGCCCCTTCCGAAGTGGCCTCGTCTCCTTGCTGGGAGACTGAGACAGTTAAAACCATTTAGGATTTCTTCCTTCAGGCCCCCATCGAAACCAACATGAAAAAGCTAAACCTTAATAAAGTACCTGCTCTCCTGTGACCAGGTGATGGATGATAGGAACTCATTGATTCTACAATTATTTATTGGGCCTTCGCTATGTAGAAGGCCCAATGTAGGTGCTGAAGCATGCTGTTACACTGTTAAATATTATCACAATTAAATTTTTCTGTGTCTAGAATGGTTTATACCTCACTCAAAGTGCTCTGCACAAAGGGTCCCTTAAGTGAACAGTATGCCAGCCACAAAGAATTTCATCACTTACTGTAAATCACAAAACATAAACAAATAAGAGCATTATTCAAATGAGAGGCCCTCTCCCTTCAGAAGCTGTAGGGCGGTTATTCTCTCTCCAGATCTAATTAGATTTAAGCTTCATCTGGGCAACAGAAGATGAAAATGAACCCTCGTACTAAGGCCATCGGGACGAGAATCAACCTCAAGCTCGATGGCTTTTCTTTTTTTTTATCACACAGCAAATCTGCCCAGGTAATAATCAAACCAAAGAGCCCTGTTCTGCTTGTACTAAGGAGGAGGAAAAATAAGCTGGGCCATGTATTGTGACAGGGGATGATCATGCTGAGCGTGTTTGTAATCGATTTCACTGTTTTTTAACTGCTGTCTCAGGAAGATTAACACTGTTTAAGGCAATTATTCCCAGCACATTTGAGATGCATAAATGGAGAGGCTGTATTGAAATTCCCAAAACAAGATACCTTAGAATTGAAACGTACTTTTAGGGATTCTGAAATTAATAAATAAAAAAGGTATGCCAATTCTTAAAGATGTGAAATGAGCATAAGGCTCTTGGTAGGGCGTGTAAATATCTGAACCCATGACTGGATGACCTCCTGAAAAGTGGCTTGCTTGGAAAACTCACAGCTTTTTCCTAAGCCCACTGAAATCGTTGTTGTTGTTGTTGTTAGGTGCCGTCAAGTTGGTATCCGATTCATAGCGACCCTACGTGCAACAGGCAACACACTGTTAGTGCTTCTCTGCTGTTCCTAGGGTTTTCAATGGTGGATTGATTTTGGGGAGTGGGTTGCCAGGTCTGTCTCCCAACTGAAATCATTGTTGTTGTTGTTGTTGTTAGGTGCCATCGAGTCGGTATCCGACTCATAGCGACCCTCATAGGGTTTTCAATGGCTGACTGTTTCGGGATTGCCTTGGGAGTGGATTGCCAGGCCCTTCTCCCATTTTTGTGGTGCTGGGAATTGAACTCGGGGCCTCATAGACTGCAGTGCAGTGCTCTACCAACTGAGCTAAATCCCAGCCCCAACTGAAATCATTAGTTACTTGAAAATCATTATAACTACTTTCTGCTTTTGTCAACCCTATTTTTAAAATATCGGTTCATAAGACAATCCGTATGAAAAGGGGACATGCTGAATAGGAAGAATACTCACTCTTCAAAGGGATTTTTTAAAGGAGTTTCTGGAAAGTTCTTTTGTACCTTAAGCAGCCAGGAGCCTTTGGGTGGTGGTCAGCAAAGTGATGACCTGATAAAGCTTGGTACGGATGGATGAGGCAGAGAAGCAGAGATCAGAAGTGGCTCCGAAAAGTTCGTGAGCAATGAACATCAAGGCCTCTGGGAAGAGGAAGTCGTGAGAAAGCAAAGTCCTGGGTGTAGACACTAGAGTCACACCTGCTCCCAACGCACCCGCACCCAGCTCCTGCCGATCTGGTGCAAGTTGCTCATTCACAGTGACCTTTCCACAGCTTTATTATGGCTGGCATGGCACAGCATGTAGGCATGGCTGTTTTCACAAAGGTGAGAACTTAAGATGAGGGTCCCAGGAGGGAGGAGGAGCCAGCATGAGCACGCTGGGCCTCGGGGCGGCCGGAGTGCCTGCGTCCCCTGCTTCCCTCTGTCCACACTCCCCAGACCAGGAGGCAGGCAAGACGCTTCACCAGGTGGTTGTCTGGGCAGATGGAGTGGAACCCGCCCACGGGCACACCACCCACCCCCTCCTTGGTGCCGACTGCTCCGGGCACCTGACCACTGGGCAGACTCATGGCGCTCTAGCCGATGGCTCTCTGTCCTCCCATGGAGTGAGCTTGGTAACCGGCCATAGAAGACAAAGGTGGAAGAGGGGAAAAGGACACCAAGCCTGGGACCCGAGCCACCAGCCACCATCAGCAAAGTGCTGGCGGTTCCGGGGAGAATGAGAAGTGGCGATTCTAAGTCCTCAGCCGTCGGCGAGGCTGCACGTGGAGCGAAGGGGCGGGGAGAGAAGAGCAGAGGGAGATTTTAGGACACGCTGTGCCTGCCGAGGACTGAAGGGTCACCTGCCGTGCTGAGAGGAAGCCACCCCTTTACCACTGGGCACACACTTGAGGGGAGAAAAAAGAGCAAAAGCAGAATTTTGCCAATCCAAATGTCTGCCTCTGAGCGCCAGGCGCGGTGGCGCACACCTGTAATCCATGCGGCTTGGGAGGCAGAGGCAGGAGGATCTCAAGTTTGAGACCAGAGGAAGTCTGCCTAACTTAGCGAGACCCTGTCTCAAAAAGTGAAAAAATGGGCTGGGGGTGCAGCTCAGTGGCCCAGCACTTGCAAAGCATGCAGGCGCGAGGCCCAGTACCAAAAAAGAAAAAGAAAAATATGTCTGTCTCTGTAGATTTTATTGCTAGGGTCACCCAGCCCTGATGCTGGCTGAGAGTCCACTGTGGAAGACGTCAAGTGCGCCTCCCCTGCCTGCATCCGGCAAGAACAGTGCAGCCCAGCTGAGCACCGGGCCTCCACCCCAAAGGACGGAGATGGGGATAGGGTCTCCCGAGCTGGGGCTCATGTTTTCTCCTCTTTTTCTCACTTTCCACAACAGTCTCTGTCACACTGCTATGCGACCACAGGCTCATTCTGTTGTACTTCTGCCTAAGTTTTCCATTTGGGGGGCTAGGGTTCAGTTCAGCTGGTAGAGCTCTGCTCTGCACTTTCTGAGGACTTGGGTTTGATCCCCAGCACTGCAAACACAGGAGAAGGACATGGCAATCCCGAAAACAATCCCAAAACAATCAGCTGCTGAAAACTCTATGAGGGTCGCTATGAATTGGACCCAACTCCACAGCACCTAATAACAACCACAAAATTCACTTTTAAAAGTCATGGCCAACCAAATGATAAGATCCTTGTGAGCCCCAGGCACCTGCCCAGTGGAAACACCCATGAAAAACCCAGGCTGGCCGGGCATGGTGGCGCACGCCTGTAATTCCAGTGGCTCGGGAGGTGGAGGCAGGAGGATTGCAAGTTTGAGACCAGTGGCAGTCTGCGTAACTTAGCGAGACCCTGTCTCAAAAGGTAAAAAAAATGGGCTGAGGGTGCAGCGCAGTGGTCCAGCACTTGTAGAGCATGCAGAGGCGAGGCCCTGGGTTCAATCCCCAGGACCAAAAAAAAAATCCAGGCTGGGCCAAGCTCCCTTCCGCAGGGCATGCCCAGCTGCCCCTCACCCAGAGGCTCTGGGCTGGACCCTCAGCCCCTGCCTGGGAGGTTCATGCTGCAGGCAGCAGCACCCCATGCCCACAAGCCCAACATGGTACCACGAGGCATCCCTCCCCTGTGGCCCCTGGTTCTGTCAGCCGGCCCCACACTTCCACCAGGCTCCTCCCACAGTGTGTGCTGTGCTGTGCCCCCATGTTCTCCGTGGATGTAGGAAGGACCCTGGCTTCTGCAGCCCTTCTGCACGAAGCCAGAGCCCATCCTCCAGCCCTCCTCCAAATAAATGCCCAACCCATTTCCTGCTCCTCCGCAATCCCTCCGTGGCTCCCCCGCCGTGTGATCCGGGCCCTCCACCTGCTTGTCCGCCCAGTGTTCTGGAGCCCAGGGCCTTTGCACACACAGCCCCATTGCTCTTCACCCCTTCACTTGGCTCTTTCTCCCAGACCCTGTTTCCCAGCAGCACCTCCCATCTCCAGGCCCCTCTGCACACTTGTGGGCTTGGCTCACCCTCCTAGCCCGTGGGGCAGATGGCGCCCGCACACTGGGGGATTCTTGGGCTCGTGTCTCTCTCACTAGCAGAAGCCAGTTCTTGCCACACTTTCATGTCCTTTGGGCAGCTCCACTTCCTACCGAATGGACTGATGGACAACAAAGAACCACCAAAATGTCACCAACATGCATGACACCAAATCCGAGAGGTGAATTCCTTCCAAAGGCTGTGCCCTTCCCCACGCGAGGACCCCCAGATGGACTCCCGCACCCATACCCTTGACAAGACCATGCTCAGAGGAGCGTTTGGGAGCGTGTGGAGACTTTACAGAGCACTGCAAAGTTACCCCATGGGTGGGGTCAACTGGGTAGGTACCCTCCAACTCACACAACGCAAGGCTGTTGTGATGTCTCCTCTCCTGGCACTGTGTTGTTGTTGGGTGCTGTTTTTTGAGTCTAACTCATGGAGACCCAATGTACCACAGAAGGAAACACTCCCCAACACTGTGCCATGCCCAGCACTATGTCAGTGCTTCTCTGCTGTTCACAGGGTTTCCAATGGCTGATTATTTCAGAAGCGGGCTGCCAGGTCCTTCTCCCACTTTTGCGGTGCTGAGGATCAAACCGGGCTAGCTCCATTGGTAGATTGTTGCTCTGCACTGAGGACCCAGGGTTGATCTCCAGCATCACAAAAGATGGGAGAAGGACGTGGCGATCCACTCCCAAGGCAATCCCAAAAATAAGCAGCCAGTGAAAACCCCAAGAGGGGTGCTATGAGTTGGATGTGACTTGATAGCACCTAACAATAACAACCAGGATTCAAACCCAGGGGCTCAGAGAGCACAGAGCAGCACTCTTCCAACAGAGCTAGACTCCAGCCCCTCGCCTGGGCTAGGGAAGAGTTTCTGCCAAAGCCCACTGGCCTGGGCGGAGAGCTGACCCCTTCACACCGTGACCTGTCAGAGAAGCAGCCAGGACATGGACACTCAGCCTCCTCTTTCTCTTCCTGCCTCGTGCATGATCCCTTGTCCAGAGCCCAAAGCCCACCAAAGGCAAGGGGCCCATGGTGGAGTCCACACAGACCAGCTCCCTGGCCAGCACAGGGCCTAGAGCTCCGCAAACACCCAGGGGACAGAGTTCCAGCATGCCTGTGCTGTCCCTTGGGTCAGATGGACACTGGGGATGAGGACAGAAGCAGCTTCCTGCCTCTAGGCACCGAGGGGTTGATTCTAAGTGGGAAGGGTCCGCTCTGGAGGGGAGGTGATGCCAGCAGCAGGCACTCCCCTGTCCTGTGCAAGGAGCCTGGGGCCAGCCCTTCACCCCTGCCCATAAGTAAACTTCTCACTTCTCGTCTCCTTTTACCTCTTCAGAGACCAGAAACGAAACTGCAGACATCTGAGCACAATTTGCGCTACTTACTCCGTGGTCCCTTTCCAAACCACGTGACACACGCCCAGCTGCAGTTCCGAGCTGCGCAGGTGCAGGACAGCGTGGCGGCCTCCCACGACCCCCCTGCTTCACCTCCTCCAGTGCATTAAGACATCTTAGCTCTTGCAAGTTCCAACCTTAAAATCCTGATTATTTATTTATGCCCTCTTTGTCTAAGAAGTTAAATCCCCAAAGCATCTCAATTTAGATCAAAAGCAATTTACCAAACTTCACCTGGCACACCTGTGCCTTATGATTTGTTAATTACCTGCTTAGCATTTCCAGAGCTGGGAGGCGAGAGGTGGCCCCATTGGCTGCAGGGACGTGGCGGGGCTTCCAGAACGCCCGAGGTGTTCACGGGGGAAGCTGCTGCGAAGCCTCATGCACTTCTGCAAATTGCCTTTCTTTTTGAGGGTGAGCAGCCCAACACCCAGCAAACAAGCACACAAACGCATGTGCAGCCGCGGACATCTCGCTCCGCTGCCTGGTCAAGTTCTACAATGGCGCTCATACGTCTTATCCACAGCGCCGACCTCTAGCCACAGCCCCCACTCACTCCTCCAGCGCTTCGGGTGAACAACTTGGCATCAGGATATTAGGAATAACAATAATTACTTGCTTTTACAATTGCCTCAAAGGAAAGCGATCGTTAGGTTGCACACATGAAAAGCTGATCTCATTCCTAAGGTGGCTCTTTGAGTTTCTTCCCACCTTTCTCCCCTCTCAGTTCTTAGCAGCCATCTGGGTAGGCGGGGGTTTGGATCCCCGCAAGGAGGAACATGGGGAGCGGACTGCAACGCGAACAGAAATCTGTGTCCCTTCTTCCTAGTTTTCTTGTGGAACAGGAGAAAGCCTCACCTCCTCCGAGCTCTGTCACTGGCAGGAGGGCAAAGGACACGATGCCACGGTGGGCAGCTGCCCTCAGGGGTTGTGTGGTAGCAGTTTGGGATCGCAATTTGCTACCTACTTTTGAAGTTAAACTCTGGGGAAGTTAAATGGGCTCCATGCTTTGAAAGGGCTGGGATTTAGCTCAGTTGGTAGAGCGCCGCTCTGCAGTCTCTGAGGTCCTGAGTTCGATTCCCAGCGCCACAGAAACAGGAGGATGTGGCGATCCACTCCCGAGGCAATCCCGAAACAATCAGCCATTGAAAACCCTATGAGGGTCGCTATGAGTCGGACATGACTCAACGGCACCTAACAACAACAACATGCTTTGAAAACATCTAGAAATTTAAGATTCTAATGTTTATTGGCCGCTGGGAGTGAATAATAAAGATGGCGCCCGATGCCCATCCTGGGCGGCTCTCTCGGATCCTCCCGAGTTTTGACCCAGAGTGTCATTGCAATTGTGTCCAGGCTCATTTGTTTTACTGCCTCATTTGTTTTGCTGCCTGTCCCTTTCAGGTCAGACCCTATCTCTGGCTGCCCTCTGAGTCCCTCTCCTGCCCAAACTGTCTCCCACATGTCCTGTGCTCGACGCCACATGCTATCACCACAGGCCCTCTGCTGTCATGGCCTGTCACTGGTTTCCAGCTCCCTGAGCCTCGCTATCCTTTTCCCAAGGATCTGCAGCCCTCCCTTATTATCTACAAGCACTAATTATAGTGTATAATTTATGTGCCCCCCAAGGCCATGCCACTGTCCCATGACCTCCCCACGTGTCTCTGTGTCTATGCCGCTGGGTTGAACACCAACCTGGTGGGTCCAGGATGGTCTGGTCTCCAGAGCCCTGACTCAATCACATCTGTTGTTGTTGTTGTTAGGTGCCGTCAAGTCGTGTCTAACTCACAGCGACCCTCATAGGGTTTTCAATGGCTGATTGCTTCGGGATTGCCTTGGGAGTGGGTTGCCACGTCCTTCTCCCATTTTTGTGGTGCTGGGAATCAAACTCAGGACCTCAGACACTGCAGAGTGGCGCTCTACCAACTGAGCTAAATCCCAGCCCATCATACCTGTGGAGGCCACTTTTCCCAAGGAAGGCCCCATCCACAGGATCCAGGTAGACACACTGCGGTGGAAGTCACTGTTCAACTCCACACACACTTAAAAACCAAGAGACTTCCTCTCCCATTTCTTCTGTGTCTCCCAATGGGCCTCACAAAATGGCGACCTCCTTGGGATGCATCCAATTGGCACCACTGACCAATGATGTTACTGACACCCCACTTCTTCAGAGCATTCTCCTCTCACCCGTCCAAGCTCCTGGATGGTGAAAACAGTGGGGATTTAACTTACCACAAAATGAGCACGTTTTAGGAACTCCATCTGTGACTTAACATCAACCTCATCTTTCAAGTGAGTAAACTTTTGTTGTAAGAGCCTATGGTTATGAGACTATTTCTTCAAGATTCAATACCGTGGCATTAGATGGAGGGTACAAGAGAAGAGCAGAGATGGGAAGCATTATGTTTTCTGACACTCGTTCAGTAGACATTACTGAGAGCCCAGCACCACAGGTGGGCTGGATGCAGGACTGGAAAGGGAAGGGGAAGTAGAACCCTGTCCTCTAGAGCTCATGGCCCGACTGGCAAGACAAAGAAATGCACAGGTTGCCAGCAACATACAAGGGAAGGTGGCGCCGCACTGGCACATGCCTGGAATCCCAGCGACTCGGAAGGCAGAGGCAGGAGGATCTCAAGCTTGAGGCCAGAGGCTGCCTGAACAACTTGGCCAACCCTGTCACAAAACAGAAAGTAAAAAGAATGGGCTGAGGGTGCAGCGCAGCGGTAAGGTGCTTGCAAAGCATGTGTGAGACCCTGAGTTCAACTCCCAGAACCGCACATAACAAAAGAGCAGAAGTCAACAACGCAACTGCAAGCATAAGGGAACCTGGAGGAGGCAGGCACTCCAGAAGCAAGCTCAGAGGAAGGGGCCACGCCGGGTGGAAAGGGAAGGACAGACGCCTTAGAACAAAAGCTGCCAAGACATAAAGATACAGAGGTGGCGCAGGGGCAGGAAGGCAGGAAGACAGAGCTGAAAACACACATGGATGCTGGCCCATTTTTTTACTTTTTTAAGACAGGGTCTTGCTAAGTTACACAGACCGCCTCTGGTCTCGAACTTGTGATCTCCCTGCCTCCGCCTCCCCAGCCACTGGAATCTGCCTCACACCCCACTTGAGGCTCCTGTCTGCAGCCACGGGGAACCACACAGCTCTGACCGCACCACCTCGCACCTGCTACAGCTGGGATTGCCCGGGCCAGGGCCTCTGGCTGCAGAACCTCAGGGGCAGCAACTAGCATAGAGTCTGCGGCCAGGTGAGGCTGGCCCGCCCGGCCCTCTGTCTTCCCACCCCAGCACCCCTTCCAGCGAGAGGCAGACGTTCACGCTCAGATATTTTGGGACTGGAAAGTAGCACCAGTCATACATTAGAACTAATCAGAACAAGGCATGACAGCCTGTCACTACAGCGCGCCTCGTAGCTCCTGCTAGCATTTAAAACATATAAATAAGTCATGTGTGTTACGGCTGTGCAGAAAGCCTGCCACGAGAGGACAAATAGGACCCCCCCACAGGCGGCCCAGCTGGAACACGTCTATCAGGCTATTACAGGAACTATTTTAAGAGCACAGAAGGACAGACTTGTGAAACACAAGTCCATGTTGCGCACTGGCACCGACTGAGAAGATGGCCATCGGGGCAATTGGAGACCCTGGGTGAGCAACCGCGAGACTCGGGGGGGTTAAAAACAGGCGCTCGGGAGCTGGGAGCCGATGTCCCTCTCAGGGCCTGGTGTTGCAAGACCTGCCAAATGGGACGGTCGGGTGGCGCCTCCTCACTTTACAGAGTCACTGTCCGGCTCTAAGACACAGCTCTCAGGATAGCATGAGGGGCACACTCATGTAAAATACGGGAAATAAAGGGCCACTGCCCCCGTAGACCCCAGAAAGGAAACGATGCAAATTTCCCTTGGTATGCCCAAGTTCCGGATTTCTATTCTAGCCTCTAATATGCAGGGAAAATCATCAGAAAGCAATAATCATGCATGAGAAAACAGAGTTGACAGAGGGCAGAAGATGCAAGCTGTCTCTACAGACAGACATGGAGAGGAGGGAGAAGTCTACCTTTGGGGCCGTGGGCCAAAGCACTAACTAGCACGCCGTGTACCTGCTCCCAGAACACAGTGCCTGCCGCTTCTGCAGGCCAGGCAGCCGACGCAAGGATCACAGGCGATTTGGAAGAGGTTCAGAGAAGAGCAGCAACAACACCAAGGGGCTGCTTTCCAGCATTGACTTGGGGAGAAAGATTAAGGGCGTCAAGTGAGTACAGCTTTCCTAATCACGGACTAAGTGAAGACAAGAGGAATATCGTCAGACATTTAAAGGGCAGGGATAGAAGAGGATTATTTTGATGCGATTCTTGTATGCAGCACTGTGCAGGCTGTCATAAAAGCGATAGGAGGAGAATGGGGCTCTTCAAGCCAAGCTTTGAGCTGGGGAGCCTGGTTCCTGGGCTGAGCTTCCTGCCACAGAGGAGCCTTTCCCAGGAGCCTGAGACAGTGAAAAGCCGGAAGGTGCTCTCTGTTTGCAGAATGATGGGCTGTGTCCATGGGATGCGGGAGAAGGACATGGCAGTGGCTCTGATGGCCCTTGCCAGCAAGGAGCAGTGCCACAGCACTGCCCCTGTCCACTAAGTATAAATGAGGCCCCGGAGCCCAACATCCTAGCTCACCTTCCTTCCTCCACGGCGTGTGGACCCACTCCTATCAACAATTATCCCCACCAAGAATCACGTGTTCTGCTGATTCTTTGCATGTCACGTCTTTGGCCATCTTTCATAGTGGCTGGATTTTGTGGTGGTGGTGGAAAGGGTGTTGGTGCTGATAGCAATGGTGATGGTGGAGGGGGTAGAGGTGGAAATGGTGGTGGTGGTGGTGGTGATAGGAATGGTGGTCACAGTGACGGCGGTAGTGGTGACGGCGGTAGTGGTGGTGGTGGTGGTGGAAGTGGTGATAATGGAGGCAGGATTGATGGTAGTGATGTTGACAAGGATGACGGTGGAGGGGATAATGATGGCGGTGGCATTGATGGTGGTGATAGTGACATTGACAGTGGTGGTGGTGGAAGCAGTGATGATGGAGGTGGTGTTGATGGTGGCGATAGTGATATTGACGATGACAGTGGTGGAGGGGATAATGATGGAGGTGGTATTGGTGGTGGTGATAGTGACATTGACAGTGGTGGTGGTGGAAGCAGTGATGATGGAGATGGTATTGATGGTGGCAATAGTGATATTGACGATGATGATGGTGGAGGCAATAATGATAGAGATGGTATTGATGGTGGTGATAGTGATACTGACAGTGATGATGGTGGAGGGGATAATGATAGAGGTGGCATTGATGGTGGTGATGGTGACATTGACAGTGGTGGTGGTGGAGCGGTGATGATGGAGGTGGTATTGATGGTGGCAATAGTGATATTGATGGTGGTGGTGGAAGTGATGATGGAGGTGGTGTTGATGGTGGCAATAGTGATATTGACGATGACCGTGGTGGAGGGGATAATGATGGAGGTGGTGTTGATGGTGCTGATAGTGATACTGACAGTGGTGGTGGTGGTGGAAGCGGTGATGATGGAGGTGCTATTGATGGCGGTGATATTAGAGGCAGTGACGGTGGCAGCAGTGACGATGGAGGTGGCAGTGTTTGTGATGGTGGTGGTGGTGGCAGAGGTGGTGGTAGTTATTTTCTTCATCAGCTCAAGGACAGACTGAGATAGCAGTGTCCAGTGTCGTCACCAGTCTAAGCAAATGAGCTCTTTTTGTTCTCCATTTTGCTTTCCTCCAAACCCTGCTTCTCTTCTTCCTTCCACAGAGATGCCCACTTTAATGTGACTGTATTTTTTCTCTCATCATAACAAGAATCGCCACTTACCATCAGTAATCCATATCTTAAGGTCATGAAAATGCTAACTCAGAGCCTATACCTGCTATTTTCCAAGGAAATTTTCCAAAGTGATTCCTTCCAGTTAATTAAGCACCATATGTTAGAAGCAATCTATCACTTCCGGATGACATGGGTTCTCTACAGTGGCATTAGTAGCATCTGAGGTCCCCAGACCAGCCGTGGGCAAATACCTGATAAAACAGATACAGTCATGGATTTAGCAAGCAATATGAAGTTTTCCTATTTCTCGTTTTGTTCCACCAACAGTGTATTGGATCTTCCCTTTCTCCACATCCTTGCCAATGCTCACTGTTAAAAAATTGTCTACTTTTTGATGACCTGATACATGTTGTTGTTGTTGTTAGGGGCCGATGAGTTGAGTCTGACTCACAGCGACCCTCATAGGGTTCTCAATGGCTGACTGTTTCGGGATTGCCTTGGGAGTGGATTGCCATGTCCTTTTCCCATTTTGCAGTGCTGGGAATCGAACTTGGGACCTCAGAGACTGCAGAGCAGCACTCTACCAACTGAGCTAAATCCCAGCCCAACCTGATACATACACAACAGTATATATATCATCATTGTTCTGATGTTCAGTTCTGTGATTACTTGTGGAATGGAGAATATCTGATTAATGACAACTTTCCAAGTCAAAGAGTTCAGCCAGGAAGATAGAAATCTCATAAGGTATTTTAAATGAAGTGTATTTAATTTGGAACTTGTCACGCAGTTGTAGGAAAAGTTAAAGGAGAAAACAAGGTTGAGGAGGAAACCCATATATTAGTCAGTGCAGAAAGCTGCTCTATCATCAGGCTGGAGGATTTGGAGGGAACTCTGCAGCCACTGATACCACAATTTCCCCAAGACACGGCCAAAGCCTCAGAAACCTACTGCCACCCTCAGCAGCCAGTACCCCTGAGGCTATCTGGGACTTCAGCTAGCCCTGCATCTGCAGCTTCCAGAGCCCCTGAAGAGCTCAGGAATCACAGCCAGGTTTGGGTTGTTGATTTTAGGTGCCATCAAGTCAGGTCCGACTCATAGCAACCCTATGTACAATAGAACTAAACACTCCCTGACTCTGTGCCAGGCATGTAATCTTTTTTATGTTTAAGCCCATTGTTGCAGACACTGTGTCAATCCATCTAGTTGAGCATCTTCTTTTTTTTCATTGACCCCGCACTCTCTGAAACATGATGTCCTTCTCCAGGGATTGGTCCCTCCTGACAACATGTCCAAAATACGTAAGATGCAGTCTAGGCATCCTTGCTTCCAAGGAGTACTCTGGTTGCCCTTCTTCTAGGACAGGTCTGTTGGTTCTTTTGGCAATCCATGGTATAGTCAATATTCATCTCTAGTACCATAATTCAAAAGCATCAATTCTTCTCTCTCCCTTATTCAATGTCCAGCTTTTCCAAGCACATGATGCGACTGAAAATGCCATTGCATTAGTCAGACACACCTTCATCTTCAATGTGACATCTTTACTTTTCTATACTTTAAAGAGGTCTTTTGTGACAGCTTTTCCCAGTGCAATGCACCTTTTTATTTTTTCACTGTTGTTTTCATAGGTATTGATTGTAGAATCAAGTAAAGCAAAATCTTGGACAACTTCAACCTTTTATCCATTTATTTTGAAGTTGCATACTGACCCAGTTGTAAGGATTTATGTTTTGTTGATGTTGAGGTGCAATCCATATTGAAAGCTGTGTTCTTTGATCTTTATTAGTAAATATTTCAAATTTGCTTCAGTTTCAGTGAGCAAAATTGTGTCATCTACACAAAGCAGGTTGTTAATGAATCTTTCTCTAATCTAAAGGCCTGTTCTTCTTCATATAGTACAGCTTCTTGGATTATTTGCTCATCATAGAGATTAAAGAGGTATGGTGAAAGGATACAGCCCTGACACACACCTTTCTTGACTTCAAAGCAAGCAATGTTTCCTTGTTCTGTTTGAATGACTGCCTCTTGACCCATGTACAGATTCCTCATGAGAACAAGTGCTCTGGTATTCCCATTCTTTGCAGTGTTATCCATAATTTATTGTGATCCACGCAGTCATATGCCTTTGCACAGTCAACAAAACATAGACATATTTCTGGCATTCTCTGCTTTCAGCTAATGTCCATCTGACATCAGCAATGATGTCCCTGGTTCCACATCCTCTTCTGAATCTGTCTTTATTTTCCTGCAGTTCTCTGTCTATATACTGCTGTAGTCACTTTTGCATGATCCTCAGCAAAATTTTACTTGCATGTGATACTGATATTGTTCAATAATTTATGCATTTCCATATGGTGACTTCCATGTGTATAGTCACCATTTATGTTGGTGAAAAAATGTATTTGCAATGAAAAGGTCATTTGTCTGACAAAATTCTATCATGCGATCTCCAGCATCATTTCTGTCACCAAGGCCATATTTTCCAACTATTGAGACTTCTTGTTTCCAACTTTTGCATTCCAGTCACCAGTAGTTATCAGTATATCCTGATTGCATGTTCAATCTATTTCAGATTACAGAAGCCGGTAAAAACCTTCCCTATTCATTTGTGGCCTTAGTGGTGGGTGTGTAATCTGAATGGCAGTCATATTAATGAGTCTTCCTTGCAGGCGTATGGATATTATCCTATCACTGACTGCACTGTATTTCAGGACAGAACTTGAGATGTCTGCTTTGATGATGAATACAATCCCAATTCTATTTAGTCTGTCATTCCCAGCATAGTAGACCACATAATTATCTGATCCAAAATGGCCCATGTCAGTCCATTTTAGCTCACTCGTGCCTAGAATGTCAATGTTTATGTGATCTATTTCCCTTTTGACAATTTCTAATTTTCCTAGATTCATATTATGTGCATTCCCTGTTCCAATTATTAAGGGAGGTTTACAGTTGTTCCTTCTCATTTTGAGTCATGGCACACAGTAAATGACGACCCCTGGGGCTTTACTCCATTTCCATCATTAAGGCAGACTCTACTTTGAGGAGGCAACTCTTCCCCAGTTGTCTTCTGAATGCCTTCCAACCTTGTTGTTAGGTGCTGTTGAGTCTGACTCATAGTGACCCTATGTACAACAGAATGAAACACTCTCCAACAATATGCCATGCCTGGGACTATGTCAATCCTTCGCTATTTATATGGTTTTCAATAGCTGATTGTTTTGGGATTGTTTGGGGGAGTAGGTTTCCAGGTCCTTCTCCCATTTTTGCGGTGCTGAGGATCAAACCCAGGGCCTCAGAGAATGCAGAGCATCACTCTACCAACTTAGTTATACCCCAGACCCTTCCAACCTAGGGGGCTCATTTTTTGGCACTATATCTGACAGTGTTTCTCTGCTATACATAGGGTTTTCAATGGCTAATTGTTTTTGGAAGTCTATAGCCATAGCACCCCGGCATCCGATCCCACCTGATCTCAGAAGCTTAGCAGGGTTGGCCCTGTTAGTCCTTGGATAGGAGACCAGCTGGGAATATCAGGTGCTGGAGGCTAGGGAGAAGGATCTGGCAATCCATTCCCAAAATAATCTGCCATTGAAAACTCTATGAACAGCAGAGAAACACTGACAATAGTACTAGGCATGGCACAGTGTTGGGTAGCGTTTCGTCTGTTGTACATAGGGTCACTGTGCGTGGTTACCAACTATGTCAGTGATTCTATACTATTCATAGGGTTTTCAATGGCTGATTGTTTGGGGAATAGGCTGTCATATCTTTTTCTGCTTATTGTTTCTGAAAACTTATTATGAGGGAGAGTATTTTTCTTCATTTTTATCTGTTTTTGCAAAGATGTTCAGTATTCTTCTAAATAAATCAGTTTCTTGAGTTCCAGGGGGGAAGAAAACCTTGCTAGAATTTGTATTAGTATTACATTGAAATCATTAATTTATAATAAATTGGTATCTTTAAAAATATTAAATTTTCCTATCCATGAACCTAGATTTTTTTCATTCTTTAAAATCCTCTTTATCTTCCACAATAGAATTTAAAATTTTTCTTATAAATGTCTTCTGAATTGTCAGTTGAGTTCTAGATATTGTATAGCTGTGTTGCTATCTTGGGGGGCGATTTATGTATGTCATATAATCCAGTTGTTTTCTGTTGGTGAGGGAAAATGCTCCTAGAAGCTGGAGGTTAATTTTGCATCCAGCCACTTCACTAGACTCTCTCATTAGTTCTAGTCATTTTTCTGTTGGTTCTATAGGTCTTCTTAATCATGTCATGTAAACAATGACAGCCTCATCTCTCCTTCCTACTTCTCTGTCACCTTGCCTTATGTCTATTTTTCTTGTACTGTCTTTGATCAGGACATACATTGAACATTAGCAAGGATAACAATCATTCATGCCTTGATCCTGATCATAAACACGTAGTCGAATGGCTCTCCATAAACTAATGTTCACTATTTTTGTTAATACAGATCTTAAAAAGTTGAGGAAAAGTCTTTATATTCCTAGTTTCTGAGAAGTGCCCTCATTAGTAAGTGCTGTTGTTGTTAGGTATCATTGAGTTAGTATCCAACTCGTAGTGACCCTGCGTACAACAGGTGAAACACTATTCTCAGTGTTTCCCTGCTGTTCATAGGGTTTTCAATGGCATATTGGTTTTTGGGAGTACATTGCCAGGTCCTTCTCCCAAGCCTACAGTACCTGGTGTTCTCAGGCGGTCTCCCATCCAGGTACTAACCAGGCCTGACCCTGCTTAGCTTCCAAGATCTGACGGGATTGGATGCCACAGGGCTACGGCTGCAGGCAGTAAATGTTGAACTTCATTGAATGCTTTTTCTGCATCTACTGAGATAATCATACGATTCTTCTCCTGTAGCCCATTAATGTGTTGAATGAGAGAAATTCCTAATGCTAAGATATCCCTATTTGCCCAGGATAAGCCACGCTGAGCCACGCTGCCCATCCACACTCCATCAGTCTGGGCTTCCTTTCGGACCCTGCACGAGTGTACATCAGTCACGTGGGCTTGGATTTTCCATTTCTTCTGAGCTTGGGCCCCTACCTGGAATATTCCATCCTTGTCTTCACAGACACAAGTCCTGCTGGACCCTGAGGTTTTGCCTCCCATGTTGTATTCTCAGTAGCCCTTCCCCGGCCCCCCAGACCCATCTCCTGTCACCCTGCTTACGTTGGTGTTTTGGGGAAGGAGGGCATGGCACTCACCCCTGTGCAGACGGGTCTTTTGTTTGTTTGCTTACTTGTTGTTGCTGTCACCTGAGTGAATGCAAGCTCCCTGAGGGTGTGGGCCTTTTCATCTTAGAGTTAGGTCCCCCGGCCCAAGACACACTTTGGAATTCAGGAGACCACGGGGACCTGATATGTAGACGTTGTAAGTAGTGCAAAACATAAATTATGCCAATGGACAAAGGACTGGCTGCGGACACCTCTAATCACCTCAAAATCCCCTTCAAAGGCTCAGGGCACATTCGGGTGAGGGTGTGAGTCAGGGGGAAGGGGACCTGGTTTTGCAGACATGGGTACAGCCTCCCTAAAGGCATCTATTTCTGGCATGTGTCTTTTAACAAATCTTGGAAGATACTTCTGAAACTGAGCATTCGGTAAACACATTCAAGCCTTTCCTATGTTCACAGTGCCCCATGGGCCCCCAGAGGAGACACGAGAACCCCCAATATTCCAGAGCTTACATCTATCACCACCAGTGTCAGGCGGCAGAGGAACGTGGCAAAGGGAGGATCTTGGCCCTTTGATGGCCGAGAAGCACGTGGAGCAAGCAGGCAGCCTGTGACAGCTGAAGAGTCAGAGGTCCCGGCCTGGCCACAGGGCTGAGGAGGACGCCGTGCAGACCGAACCCCAGGAATGGAGGAGACCGGCCTGGTGGGTCAGAGGCAAGCCAGGAAGTACCATCCTGATACCCCTGGAGAAAAGCATTCTTTCTGCTGCAAGAAGAAAAGTGGGGAGCAGGGACAAAGGAGGGAGCATTGACGTACTGAGCTGGTGTCGTGGAAGTCTCCAGTGTTTATCAGTGTAGCCCGGGATTGTATCAGCGCGTGGACGTGTCTGCTTGCACCTCAGCCCCGAGCCAGGGAGGGAAAATCCACGCGGACAGCCCTCACTGATAGAGTGGCCCCGGGGGCCTTTCCTGTTGGATACCTTGAGGGCCCTGAATGGGGCAGCGCAAAACCTGAAGCCAATGCCAGGCATCTTGTTGGCATGACACCCCAAAGGGTAGGAGACTGGCATAGCATTCGGTCACTCCTGACGCGGCCTTTGTCCGGACACAGCAAATGGGACCATTGTCAGACAGGACCACTGTGATCCACTTGCCCCTGCCTGACGCGCCCTTTGTCCCGACACGGCAAATGGGACCATTATCAGACGGGACCACTGTAATTGACTAGGAGGGAGGGACAAAGTGCGCCCCCTGCCTTCGCTGCGCACAGGCGTGTGGCTCCCAGTACCCACAGCGGACCGAGGGAAGGAGCAGAGCCGGGAGGCACCACATCTCATTACTGACTCGCCTCACTAAAAACTGAATCGCCTCGCACCATTAGGCAAATGTCTCACTTCTCCATATTTTGTGTTTCCCACAGATGCCAAGACTTTGTTAAAATGCTGGTAGCCTTTAAACCATATGAACAGGAGCGATTTCTTTCCCCTCGCCCAGCATGCGATGGCCGTCCTTATGGCTCGCGCGGTGTTATTTGTATACTCAGCAACAGATGGTACCATTTTTTAAAGGCGAGAATGAACTCAGACTCAGGCCACTGGTTTTTTTTTAGTGCCACAACTTCTTGTGATTGTAGGAAGCGTATCGTTAACTCGCCCAGAGTGAGCGCGCCACGGTGTCCTTGGCCACCCTACCCTTGTCCTCAGTTAAACCTGTCCTGCTTGTGCAGAGTCCTCCCGTCCTCCGGGTTCTCAGGACGGGAAGCAGGAGTGAGTCTGGGAACAGGGGGAGCCACATGGGTCCTGCCTTCACTGTGTCCCGCTGTCTCTCCTCCCTCGTCCTGTCTGCAAAAGCCTTTTTAATCCCTCTCTGCTTTCCAGCATCTTATGCTATTGTCAGGGTGGAAAAAAAAAACCCTAATAGCCGCTTCCACCTGACTATTCATGAATTCCTGTCTCCCATGTTCCATACTTGATTCAGCAACATTGAAACTGATTTTTTATTTTCTTGCGGTACTGGGGGTTGAACCAGGGCCGCGCCTGCATGCTTTGCAAGTGCTGGACCACTTAGCTGCACCCCAGCCCCTTTTTTTTTTTTTTTAACTTTTTTGGGACAGGGTCTCACTAAGTTACGCAGACTGCCTGTGGTCTCGAACTTGCGATCCTCCTTCCTCCACCTCCTAAGCCACTGGGATTAAGGCATACGACACCACACCCAGCTCAAACTGATTTTGATTTACGAGATTAAATCAAGACCAAATAAAAACCTTCAGAAGCCTAAGCTCCCCAAAGGTTGCCATTTCTCACACATTTGACAGAAAAGCACCATCATTCCAGGACATGATCTGAAGAAGCTCGACAGCTCTGGGTTTTTCACCACACTTACTGCAGTGCTTAGAGACAGCCTCACTCTTTCCAAGGTCACTTTTCTTCTCCCGACTCTGAAGCTGTCTTTGGCAGCTGCCCTCATCTCTGTGTGGTGTCCTGGGACTGGACGGAAGTTCTTTCCTATTACAATGACCTTCAACAGGCAGGTGATAGAGAAGCAACAGGTGTTTCCCAGTGATTGAACGACCTATGTGACCATCGGACTCCATCGGGGAGCCACGGTGGCCCTGCCTTGAACTCTGTGCTAGGGAAAACTCGTCTCAGAAATTTAAAGAGAACCCACAGGGACCCACGTCATCTGAGGGTCTGGAGCACGGCTTCAGAGGAACAGAGTCAAATGTCACAAGAAGGAAAAGAAAACCCCCATGGGGGGCGCACACCGTAACCCCGGAGACTCAAGAGGCTGCGGAAAGAGGATCACAAGTTCAAGGCCAGAGGCAGCTGTGCAATTTAAGGAAACCCTGTCTGGATGCAGTGGCGCACGCCTGTAATCCCAGCGGCTTGGGAGGCGGAGACAGGAGGATCACAAGTTTGAGACCAGAGGCGGTCTGCATAACTTAGCAAGACCCTGCCTCAAAAAAGTAAAAAAGAAAAAAAGAAAAACGGCTGGGGCGCAGCTCAGTGGTCCAGCACTTGCAGAGCACGCAGGCGCGAGGCCCTGGGTTCAACCCACTACTGCAAAAAAAAAAGAAGGAAGAAAAAGAATAGAGAAATGGTGTTTAGCTATAATCTCCCTCCAAAGTCCCACAAATCCTAGACAGGAGTGCGGGCAGCTGGGTGGTTCACATGCACGCGGACAGACGTGTTTTGCAGAGAGACCCTGTCGGCCACTTGGCACAGCACAGCGCTGCCCTACATGCCACAAGGGCACCAAGACCTGGAATCCCAGGGATCCCCACTTCCAGCCACAGAGCCTGTGAGTGGCAGGGCGCCTGCGCACAGCGGGAAGGGCCTCTCTCCCTAGGTCACACGCAAATACGATGTGACATCACTGCAGCCCTCCCGTTGGTTGACAGCTTTATGCTTTCCCAAGTGCTATTATAAACATTATCTTGTGGTTCCCACAAATCCCCTGGGCGGGTCAGAGCTATTATTTCCACTTTACAGATGAGGAAATTGAGGCTCAGTGAAGTAACTTTCCCAAGGGCAAAGTGCGAGCTAATGACTGAGCTTAGGGTAAGAGTCAAGACATCTGTGCTTCCTCCTGCCAGAGTGAAGTTCCACGGGCGAGGTGAGGCTGTGCCTCCTTACCTGGGACCTAACTCATGCCTTCTTTGACAATCCGGCTGCTTGCTGTCCTGTTCCCAGCAGCATGGTGAAAGAAAGGCCGGTGAAATGTTTATGAGCTCAGAGGCTTAAAACAAATCCATCTTCTGAATGGCCCACAATTATCAAATAAACATGAAGGAAGAGAGCCTAGTGCTTTGATCTCCTATGGTCACATTAAAATGCTATCTCATCAAGGGAGCTGCATTGGGTGTTGGAAGGGCCCTTAAAGACTGAGCAAAATATTTACAAATCCTTGTGGGGACACGGAGCATCCAGGCACATCTAAGCCAAGGATAGTTAAGTTACTAAAATCCAGGCACATCTACGTCAAGCATAGTTAAGTTACTAAAAGAAATCACAGCTTATAAAACTCTGTAACCTCTTTTTAAAAAGTGTAAAGGTAGCTAAGCTAAAGTTACAGAAACCGTCACACTACTTCCCCCATGTAAGATGCAACTGTGACTTCCATGGAAGCTTCTGTGTCACGCATATGTGACTGAAAATTAAATGCAGATTAGCATTTTCACTGCGGCGGGAATGTAATAGTAGTCATGATTCAGGGGGAGAAAGTGGGAAGATGGAAGCTGATCCGAGAAGGAAGCCCTCTGTCCTGGGAAGGAGAGCAGAGTATTTTCAGGTGTACCGTAAGGAGAGCAGGGTATTTGTAGGTATATGGTAAGGAGAGCGGAGTATCTGCAGGAGTACCGTAAGGAGAGTGGAGTATCTGCAGGTGTACCGTAAGGAGAGTGGAGTATCTGCAGGTATATGGTAAGGAGAGCGGAGTATTTGCAGGTGTACCGTAAGGGGAGTAGAGCATTTGCAGGTGTACCATAAGGGGAGCAGAGCACTTGCAGGTGTACCGTAAGGGGAGCAGAGCATTTGCAGGCATACCGTAAGGGTAGGAACGGTCATTCTGCAAGTGTGACAAATGAGACCTGTCTCGCTGGCTCACTATTTGGTGCCCCATCTGGCCCACAAGGAGATGTCCGTACCTCGGGTGGAGGAAGGGGTGGTCAGGCTGCATGGACACCATCAGCAGGTGCTTCACAGCAGGCATGTGTGCAGGGCACACCCCTTCACCAGGCAGCAGCAGGACAGCCACCCCCGGAAGCCCAGCTTCTGGCTTGGGTCCCACAGACCCTCCTTGGGGAAAGCACGCGCTCCACCGTGTGCTCTTCTCAATGAAGCCACACCCGTCACCGCTGTCCTGCCCACCCCAGACGGCTGCATATGGTGGAGCCCTGAGAAAGGGCTTTTGAATGCACAGAACGTGGTGTGTAAGTCGTCCTCACTGGCCAGCACCAGCTAACATCAGAACCTCCCTTTCCTACCCATCAGCGGCAAACCTGAGGCTTCTGCCTTTCTGTTTCTGCAGCTGACCACCAGAACGCATCCCCGATTTGGGGTTCCAGCGTCGGACCGTGAGCCTCCCGAGTTTCCGGGAGAATTGCAGGGCATTCAAGGGCAGCACGGTGTTAGCGTCAATGGCTTCTTGTTGTTGTTAGCTGCCGTCA
>VMDO01009015.1:45201-79996 GCA_007922755.1 Pedetes capensis
GACTCATAGCGACCCTCTGTACAACAGGGGAAACACTATTGTCAGTGCTTCTCTGCTGTTCATAGGGTTTTCAATGGCAGATTGATTTTTGGGAGGGGGTTGCCAGGTCCTTCTCCCAAGCCTACAGCTTCTGGTGTTCCCAGGCAGTCTCCCATCCAGGTACTAACCAGGCCCAACCCTGCTTAGCTTCCGAGATCTGCCGGGATCGGATGCCACAGGGCTACAGCTGCAGGCATCAATGGCTTAGCGCTCCCGATTCTGTTTTCAACGCATATGCATTTCCACGTCACGAAGCCACGCCACAATTGGCAGCGAGCGCCTAGAGACTGGAGTTAGACGGGAGGCCAAGGAGCTCAGAGAAAGGAGCGGGGGCCCACTAACTCCACTCCACTGAGCCTGGAGGGCCTGGACAGGCTGAGACAGAGGGACAGGGGATTGGGTCTTGAAATGTAAGAGTTGTGAATCACAGGAAAGTCTGCAGGAGCAAACAGAGCGCTTGGCACAGCCTCTCACAGCAAAAAGGATCAAGGCGTCTTAAACAGCAAGGCGCTTCTCCACGCACTTTATCCTCTCTCCAGGCCCAGCATCCCTTGCACGAGGACGCGAAGCTACAACTTGCCACATTGTGTCTCACAGAGGACATTCAGCTGTCACTCTCTGCAGTATGAGGTGGGCTCCTACTGAACAGAGAGGGCGAGGAAGCCAGAGCTTCGGCTCTCTGTCCTGGAGACAGTGCTGCTCCACTTGGGGGTTTTAAGCACCATCAAGGGGGTGGGCAGGCTGGGATTTAGCTCAGTGGGTAGAGCGCTGCGCTGCAGTCTCTGAGGTCCCGAGTTCAATTCCCAGCACCGCAAAAATGGGAGAAGGGCCTGGCAACCCACTCCCAAGGCAATCCCGAAACAGTCAGCCATGGAAAACCCTATGAGGGCCGCTATGAGTCAGATACCGACTGGACGGCACCTAACAACAACAACAACAACAAGGGGGTGGGCACAGACCACAGGAGCGGCACCTGGTGTACGTGCAACACCATGAAAATAAACAGATCTGTGGGAAACGACAAGGTCGGCCACGACTGTGAGAGAGGACAAAGCCCTCGGAGGGGCAGAACGTTGTAAAAGCAAAACGGCATGAATACGGACTTGGAGTGGAGAGAGCGCTGCTCTGGGTGGGCGCCATGGGAGGCCGCAGTCGAGGAGAGGGAGCTGCAGGGAGGGGATCAATGTCCATGGGGTGGGGGGGATGAGATCTCAAACTCCAGTCCTTTCAAGGCCTCGGTCTCCCCAGAGAGACGAGGGGAGGCAGTGGGCCACCGTGCTCAGCTGAGATCCATGGGCGCCCCGTGACGGGGCCGTGAGGAGGTGTGACAAAGCCCTCCTTCCGGAGACCTCAGGCTGGCAGGGCACGAGTCAGCCAGGCGGGAGTCGGCCCCAGGGCCTTGGGAACCAAGACACACAGACACTGCCGCTGCTCCAAGATTTCGATCTGAGGACCCAGGACAGGCAAGAGGGCTTAATTACTCTGAGAGATCCTGGCTGCAGTCATTAGAATTGAAATTAACATATTAAGAAGTAGAAGAATCCGAGAGTTATTAATATAATGATCTGGCTGGCTCATCACCCCAAGTCCCTGCCTCACCACTTGGGCGCCTTCACCCATCCCTCCCCTGCCTGGCTGTGGAGCACATGGTGGCCCTGCCCCCTGCAGGTCCTGGAGACCCCTTCCAGCCTCTTTCTAACTACACTGCCCCACTTCTTTCTTCTTTCTTTTCTTTCTTTTCTTTCTTTCTTTCTTTCTCACTGAGTTCTGTTTGCCAAAACCCCAAAAGGCTGAAAGTGGGTGCCAGGCCCCAGCCCTGAAACCCTCTTCACTGTTACCCTGCGAGTCATCCCACCTCCCTCCAGGCACCGAATTCACCCTCCGGCCCACCCCTGCACCCCCACCCTTGCTGGCCCCAAGCATCTGCCCCTCGAGACAAAGTGTCTACTCCATCAGCCTCAGTGACTCCCACCCAGAGGAAAACACTCACTTCCCCAGGCCCCGAACACCTCCGTGGGCAAGGACCCCGACTTCATGTTGCCACATCCTAGCAGCCACTGGTCAGGAGGGAAAGTGCATAGGCAGAGGAAGACCTGAAGCTGACAGGTCTTCTGGGTGGAGACCCACCTGGCGCAGCCCCTCTTCTGCTTGCTTGGGGACAGCAGGATTCCAACCTGCAGGACCCCCACCTGGGGCGACAGGCGCTGAATGTGGGCATTAAGCTTTCTATGCCAATGACACAGGACCAGGCCTGAATCAACAGCTCTTGGGGATGGTTTTCAAATAATAAAACCTCTGAGGTTAGCAAGAAAAAAAGCAATCTGGGTAACTGTTCATTTGGGTTTCATTTACAGGCTGCAACTGTGTGTATTTGTCTTATTTTGGTAATTAAAGCTCCCAGGTGTGTGCTTGTAAACTCTCGCTTGTAGTCATGCCTGGGTTTGCACTTCCTATAGGAAAACAGGGGCTGAGATTTAGCTCAGTTGGTAGAGCACTGCTCTGTAGGCTCTGAGGTCCCGAGTTCGATTCCCAAGACCCCCAAAATGGGAGAAGGACGTGGCAATCCACTCCGGAGGCAATCGGCCATTGAAAACCCTATGAGTGTCGCTATGAGCCAGACATGACTCGACAGCATATAAAAACAACAACATAGGAAAATAGGTAATATCTGTGTGCCTGTCACTGGAAAAGGGCTACAAGCCACAGAGTTATTTCCTACCTGAAATCACTGGACAAACGAGCCCTGGTAGGTTAAGCACTGCCTCTGAAGACACATTTACTATTCAAGTAGTCACCACAGCTACGAAAATGGTGGTCAGCCATTAAGAAGTTAGCAATAGCCGGGTACAGTGGCACACACCTGTAATCCCAGCGGCTCGGGAGGTGGTGGCAGGAGGATCGCAAGTTGGAGACCAGAGGCAGTCTGCATAACTTAGTGAGACCCTGTCTCGAAAAGTAAAAAATAAAATAAAATAAAATGGGCTAGGGGCGCAACTCAGTGGTCCAGCACTCGCAGAGCATGCAAGCGCAAGGCCCTGGGTTCAACCCCCAGTACCACAAAAAAAGAAGTTGGCCCTGGTTGGATTATCAGGCAACTGAAGGTTAGCTGGGAAAGGGAAGACTGGGGAAGCAGGGGTGAGGCACAGGGGTCGTGGAAGGTGGGGGGACCAAGTCCCAGCCTGTGAACTTGGGAAGGAAAAGCCAAAATCCCAGCATGACCAGCAAGATACCTCCAGCCTTCCCCACTCCATCTTTTCCTGCCTGTGTCCTGGCCTTATTTATCAACCCAAGAGGATCCCAAAGGGGGACGCATGCTTGAGCCCGTCAGCACTTCTCAAACCCGCCCGGCATCTGGGTGGCCAGGTCAGCCCAGGGCACGGCACAGTCTAGGCAGGCACTGGGCGTTCTCAGGGCCCTCTAGCAGGCATCAAGGGGCGGTTGTAAGGAGGTAATTGTGGCACTGAAGCATTGAAGTTCAAAGCCAGAGACACAGAAAACGGAGATACTGGGTTCAAAGTCGTCCAGCAAAGGAAGGAATACTGCTGAGTCTCAGCGCTGCTAATTTGGCTCCCTGCAAAGCTCCGCCCACCCTGTCTAGGTGGAGCTGGGCTATGGGTGGAGGCCAGCTTTGAAGTTCATGGGCCCAAAGTGGGAGCAGGAGGGCTGCAGGTGGAGCCAGCCAGGGGCCAGGGCCTCAAAGACAAACTCTGCTGCGCCCTTTGCTTAGGGTGGGGCCTGGCTCAGGTTACAGCCGCCCTAATCCCCTGTGCTCACCGCTGTTTGCTTAGGTTTAACTCCAGGTAGAATTCTGGTTTTGTTTCTCACTTGGAGGAAAAAAATAGCTTTGTGAAGGGAGGTTGCTAAATAAAACTTGGAGAACTCTATTCACCCCGCTCGCTGGGATGGCTCCTGCCTTGCAGTCGGATTGCCGGCAGGTTACCGTGCCTGTGCAGAACTTCCAGGAGGCTGGAAGAAAACACTGGAAGGGAATTGTTGCTGAGTATTAACCTGCCTTGGTAACCAGAGGCACTTCTGCCTGCCCAGCTCCAGGCGGGTAGTAGGGGGACAGGCCAGTCCACTATCCTTTTCTTTGCTTTTTTTTTTTTTTTTTTTTTTTTTTTTTTTTTTTTTTTTTTTTTTTTTTTTTGTGGTTCTGCAGGTTGAACCCAGGGCCTCGCGCCTGCACACTCTGCAAGTGCTGACCACTGAGCTGCACCTCCAGCCCATTTTTTTACTTTTTGAGACAGGGTCTCTCTAAGTTACGCAGACTGCCTCTGGTCCCGAACTTGTGATCCTCCTGCCTCTGCCTCCCAAGCCGCTGGGATTACAGGCGTGCACCACTGTGCCCGGCTCCACTACCCTTTTCAGGAAGCACAAAGAAGGCCTCTTATCAACCGGGCAGGGTGGTAGGGGCCATGGGACATGTAAAGTCACAGGGAGGTCCAGAAAACGCACGCTCTGCCTTCGAGGCACCCACAGTGCTGCACTACATGAAGAACCTGGCGGTCGGGTTTTAGTTTTTGTAGCTAATTAAATGCCGTCGGTCAAATAAGAGAAGCCTACAGCCCTGAACTGGGAGAAGGACGTGGCAACCCACTCCCAAGGCAATCCCGAAACAGTCAGCCATGGAAAACCCTATGAGGGTCACTATGAGTCGGATACTGACTCGACGGCACCTAACAACAACAACAGCAGCCCCGAACTAGAGCCTGACAGTAAGTACGCCGGAGCAGGGTCAGCCTGGCGGTGGGTCCACACGAGGCTCCCGGGGTCTTGGAGCGCTTTGCCGCAGACAGGTGGGTTGGCGGTTGCCATGGATGGTGCACAAGGTGAGCTGTAGTTAGAGCTGCCTGGCGTCTTCAGCGCAAAGCAGACCCACTACGTGCCTGTGTCCAACACCTGCGAGCGCCCACGGCTGGGTCTGCCTCATTGAACTTCAACTGCAGCATCCGGAACGATTCACAGCTAAGTTCCACCTGCGCAGTCCAGGGTTCATTCTTGGCGAAACAGGCTGGAGGGCCACCGTGGTGGCCAATCGAACCCACGAAGACAAAGGCTACGGTGCCAGTAGTGGGTGGCCCACAGATAGCACTGCGCTGTCCGGCTGAGGGGAGCAGACCCTGAGGGGAGGCTGGGTACAGGGCAGGTGTGGGGAAGCCTCGGGCTCCAGAGCTGCCAACAAGAAGGGGAAGAAGCGGGGTGCAGCCTCAGCGAACCCTTCAGGGTTCTCCCTAGTGGACGCAAGGCAGCAACCCGTATGCCTGCTCCATCAGCCGGCAGACGCTGGCTCTCTGAGGATGCGAACTGGTCTGGCCCCTGGCTGGAGGTCCTGAAGAGGCAAACAGCCTGCTGCCAAAGACCCTGCAGCTGGATGAGTCCCCCAGGCACCACACCCAGGGGTCCCAACACCGTGGCCAGGCCCACAGGTGAGCACAGGCTGGGGATGGGTGCCTCGCTCCTGGAGGGGACCACGGTACCACATCCCGGCACCCCAGTGCCACAACTAGGCCCGCAGTGGGCACATCAGAGCATTGTCAAGGCTCTGCCTCTGCACTCGCACCCGAGTCGTCCAACAACATCTAGGGTGCTCTGGATGTTTGCCCCGCCCACGGGGTGCACATGGGCTTCTCAGACATGGCCGCCCTCTGCTCAGGCCAACCAAAACCACAAATCCCTCCCTCATACAAGTGTCCTAGGTCCCCAGATGCTTGACCCAGGTAAAAACTCCAGGGTAGGGCAAGGCACAGGGACAGAGCTCTGCTGTGTTTAGCCTACAGCCCCAAACACCGCTTCAGAGCACCATGGGGCAGGTCCACAGCTCGATGTCCACAGGAGCACGTGGCCACGTGGAATTGTCCAGGGACCATCTTGAAATGTAAGTACTCGTACCAACATCAGCTTCCAGTACTTGCAGAAGGATGAACAGTGGAGGCCAGTAGTGGGGGCGGAAGCCCACAGAGGATTTCACTCTTGTTATCACTTACAACAGAGCAGGCATTGGTGGGAGACAAAACGTGAGACACCACAGGGTAGGCACGGTATAGGAAGAGTGGACCCTGCTCCCTCTTCAACAAGCACTGACTGAACACATGCAGGTCCACTCACCAAGGACTCAAAAGAGAGCCAGAGATAAAACACATCACAAAACAGGCCCCGGCCTCAGGTGCCCTGACCACCGGAGCTGGGGAGAAGGAGGTTTCCTCGCAGCCACGTGACTGCATGCCCAAGCGGCTTAGGCTGCCAAAGCCACCGTGAGACTTCAGAGAAAGGGGACAGGAACGTAAGTCACAATGATAAGCAAAGCCCCCCAGAAGGAAGATCTTGGAACATGCCCCGAAACCTAGAAAGACCCCCACCAGGGGCAGGGACTCAGGTGAGGCAGGGCAGAAGAAATGGTCATGTCGTGAGGTCATCTAACATGGGAAGAAGAGCTGGGCTCAGACTGGAGTGTAGACGGGGAGGGCTGGCAGCCATGCTCAGCTTCAGAGTCAAGTCACACCAGGGGAGGGGTAAGAGGGGCCCCTGGACAGCCCCACACTGGCCCGTGAGGCCCCTCACATGACTGGCGCCCATGGATCTGCTGGTAGACCAGATAGCTGCAGGCAGGACAGAGGCCAGACGCTAGCAGTCACCAAGGCCTTGGCTGAAAGAGTGCGCGTAATGAGGGGTCAAGGGCTCCCCGCTGGCCTCGGATGATGAGTGGACATCAGTGTGCCTGGAGGACACAGGGCTGCCGAGAGCCCCATGGGAGGGGGACCCTGGCCCTCGCATCCACGTGCTCCCCAGAGGAAGAAGGGAACGGACTCAAGGGAGGATGGAAGCCAGCGAGGTGCAGGGTCGGGGGTGAGGGGGGGAGATGCAGAAGCTGCCACCGTTTCCAGGGAGCAGGCAACCGGCTGCTGAACGGCTTCCCTGCCCAGGTGCCACTGTCATGTCCGGTGGCCAGGACCGGATCAGAGAGTCCTAAGCTACGCCGCAGCCTTCCTGTTCCCATGCCCAGTAGAGGCAGCTCGTGGCATCCTCACCTGTACCTGCAACCTGAAGCTCCTTGGGGCTCAGGCTCACGTGACCACCTGCCGACCACCACCAGCCACCCAGGGCATATCTCCAGCTGCGCAGGTCCGAGCCCAGCTGCGGCTTTCTGCGCCCCCACCCTGCCCAGCTCCTCCCACACGCCATCTTTGCCTGCCTCTGTCCTGGCCTGACTTATCCACCCAAAAGAGGATTCCAAAGGAGGGTGGATGGGTAAACCCATCAGCACTTCTCAAACTCGCCCAGCGTCTGGGTGGCCAGGTCAGCCGAGGGCGCGGCACAGTCCAGGCAGGCACCGGGCGTTCTCAGGGCCCTCTAGCAGGCATCGACCTTAATTTTCAATTCCCAAGACCCCCAGAATTTTCTCTAAAACTCATCTGTCAACACGAGCTAAGATCCACCTATCAGCAAATGGAATGCCGTCCGTTCAGACCACTTGTTCAGACCAAATGCTTTGGGCCTCTCCTCACAGATTCTCCTCCTTCCTACCCCAGTAGGATGTGAGGCCTCCCCTTCAGCCACGCCTGGACACGGTCACCATTCAACTCTCACCTCTCGTGGAGACCAGGGCTTCTGCACTTGGCCACACAGCCTGCTCTCAAAGAGAACCCAGGTCGTGAAGCAGCACATAACGGGCACTGGCAAGGACGTGGAGAAATTGGAGCCCTCAGGCCTGGCTGGCAGAGATGCTCAATGGGGCAGCTGCTGTGGAAACAGCAGGGCAATCCCTCAAAAACTAAACCTGGAATCACCACTTGACCCGGCAACTCCACCTCTGGGTACACACACAAAAGCAGCAGCAGCAGCAGAGCGGAACAGGTGTTTATAGCAGCATTGGTTACAAGAGGCCAAAGATGGAAGCAACTCAACTGCCCACTGAGGTTGTTGTTGTTGTTGTTGTTAGGTGCCGTTGAGTCGGTATCCGACTCATAGCAACCCTCATAGGGTTGTCAATGGCTGACTGTTTCGGGATTGCCTTGGGAGTGGATTGCCAGGCCCTTCTCCCATTTTTGGGGTGCTGAGAATTGAATTAGGACCTCAGAGACTGCAGTGCAGTGCCCTACCAACTGAGCTAAATCCCAGCCCCCCATTGAGGTAGGAGTGGATAAACTGGACATGGTCCACCCATGTAATGGAATACTCTTCAGCCCTGAAGAGGAGGAAATTCCAACATGCTACCACATGCACAAAGCTTTAGAACATTATGCTTAATGAAATCAGCCAGTCACAAAAGGACAAATGCTGCATGTTTCCACTTCTATGAGGTCCCTGTTGTTGTTGTTGTTGTTAGGTACCATCAAGTCAGATCCAACTCATACCAACCCCATGCACAATAGAATGAAGCACTAACCAACACTGTGCTATGCACACGATTTTGTTATGCTTCAGCCCAATATTGCAATCACTGTGTTTCTCCTCATTTGATGCCACATCAGCAAAAGGAGGTCCAAAGGCAACTCTTCCCCAGTCATTTTTTGAATGCCTTTCAGCCTGGCACTGTATCTGACAGTGTTTCTCTGCTATGCATAAGGTTTTCAATAGCTAATTGTCTCAGGCATGGGCTGCTGGATCCTTCTCCCTAGTCTGTCTTAGTCTGGAAGCTCAGCTGAAATCTGTCCACCATGGGTGGCCCTGCTGGTATCTGAGATACAGGTGGCACAGCCTTTGGCATCACAGCCACATGCAGCCCCCACAGCACAAAATGATAGACACGGGGGCCAGGGAGGAGGTCCCTAGAGGGGTCAAATTCAAAGAGAGAGACAGACAGATAAACAGAGGGGAGGGCAGGAATGGCAGACACCAGGCCTGGGAGTGGCTGGGAGTCAGTGCTCGGTGGGGCAGAGTCTCAGCATGGGAAGATGGGAGCACTCAGGAGACGAGTGAGGTGGCATAGGCGCTTGGACGAGGTCAACACGGTACCCTTTATGTTGCATGTATTTTACCAGAAAAATGAGGGAAGCCAGAACCGTGGTTTCTGAGCACAAATCAGACCACGTTCCCGCTGGGCCTGTGCCCTGAGGACTCCCCTCTCCTCCGCCTCCCGGCCTCGGGTGGTGGACCTCTTTTTCTGCCCCTTCTGCCCGTCCATCCCAGGCCCCAGCCTCCCCAGTGGCAGGGCTCCCTGCAGCCACAGGTACCCTTTAGCCACGGCCCAGCCACACTCAGACCCTCCAGGGCAGGCTGTCCACACACCCTTGGCCCTGCCTCCCATGGCTGGGGCCACACCGTGACTCCCCAGGTGGTGCCGATTCCCTCATTTCCTTCTGTCTCCTCAGGTAGAAAGGCAGCTCTTCCTGGGCACTGTCTAGGTCAACGCGCCTTCAACCCTGGCACTCAGGACGTCAGGACCTGCCGCTCACAGCGCCGAGTGAATGGAACGCGCAGAGTTGGAATACGCAGAAAGGAGAATATTTCCTCCAAACTAGTACCTTTTTTCTAAAACTCTTAAACCTCACATACTCAGTATTTTCCTTTATGTGCAGCTAATGCTATTAAAGGGCTGGGATGTAGTTCAGTGGGTAGAGCGCTGCTCTGTAGTCTCTGAGGTCCCGAGTTCGATTCCCAGCACCGCAAAATGGGAGAAGGGCCTGGCAATCCACTCCCAAGGTAATCCCGAAGCAGTCAGCCATTGAAAACCCTATGAGGGTTGCTATGAGTTGGACTCCATTCAACAGTACTTAACAACAACAATGCTATTAAAAAAGAAATCCGTATGGAGTGTGTGTACACAGAACAGGAAAACATAAATAACTAGCAGAAAGTGGCCTGTAACACAGCACCTATCTACCATGTTGTTGTTGTTGTTGTTAGGTGCCGTCGAGTCGGTATCCGACTCATAGCAACCCTCATAGGGTTTTCAATGGCTGACTGTTTCGGGATTGCCTTGGGAGTGGATTGCCAGCTCCTTCTCCCATTTTTGTGGTGCTGGGAATCGAACTCAGGACCTCAGAGACTGCAGCCCAGCGCTCTACCAACTGAGTTAAATCCCAGCCCCCATGTTTACTATAAAATTACCGTGTTACAATCACTAGATCACAAATCCATAAGTAAATGTGTGTGTGTGTGTGTGTGTGTGTGTGTGTGTGTGTGTGTGTGTGTGTGTGTGTGTTGAAGAGTCTTTAACCAACACAGCCTTAAAACATAGCTGGGAAAATCAGTAAAAACAGTCCCTTCACATTTTCCTCAGAGGGTGCTTTTGTGATAAAACATACAGCTCCAACCGCCACCTGAGATTTCACAAAGCTTCAAAAGCTGAGCTAAAGAACTGCGTATTTGAAGCCCAGCACAGGTTTGAAAAACTCCTCTGGAAAATGCCAATAATACTCAAACAAATAGCTGGAGGTTTTGGAAGAGAACAACATTCTTTGGTCCCCACATTTTCTCTAAAACTCAGCTGTCAACACAAGCTAAGATCCACCTATCAGAGGCCCGGCTGGACTTGACTGCCCCCCACCCACCAGCCACTTAAAATACTTTGCTTCCTTTTAATCAGAATAAGCTCCGATTATCTCCCTTCAAACTGAGGTTGTTGTTCTTATAACGTTAACAGTCTGAAACAGAGCATAGCAAACGATCCAGGCCATTGCCCTCGTTCCTGGCCTGGGAAACAGGGCCCCAATTTTACAGATACATGGAATTTACACAATTAAACACCCCTAAGGTGTAGATAGCCTGCAGCTGTAGCCCTATGGCATCTGATCCCATCAGATCTGGGAAGCTAAACAGGGTTGGGCCTGGTTAGTACTTGGATGAGAGACCACCTGGGAACATCAGGTGCTGCAGGCTTGGGGGAAGGACCCGGCAACCCACTCAGAAAACTCAATCCGCCATCAAAAACCCTATGAATAGCAGAGAAGCACTGATAATAGTGTTTCCCCTGTTGTATGTAGGGTTGCTATGAGTTAGATATCGACTCAACAGAACCTAACAACAACAACAAGGCGTAGATGTGGCCTAAGGCATAGATATTCCCTACATAAGGAGTGGGAAAAACAGGCTTTAGCTTCAGGGAGCAGAATGTGCTGAGGGGAAAAATCCCAAAGAGGCAGCGCGTGCGCCCAGAAGTGAGTCCTTGAGATGTTTATCAAAGAAGTAAGGGCGCAGTACGGTGGGAATTCTGCCTTTGCGCACTTCCTTCTAAGTTGTTGGAAATAAAATACCAGCTCCTAACATCCAAGAGGGCTGAGATTTAGCTCAGTTGGTAGAGTGCTGCGCTGCAGTCTCTGAGGTCCTGAGTTCAATTCCCAGCACCGCAAAAATGGGAGAAGGACCTGGCAATCCACTCCCAAGGCAATCCCGAAACAATCAGCCATTGAAACCCCTTTGAGGGTTGCTATGAGTCGGATACCAACTCAACGGCACCTAACAACAACAACAACAACATCCAAGAGGCATAGGCAAACACCCAGGAAAGCAAAATAAACTCAGCAATGGAAAAGGAAGACGGTTCCGTCAACCAATGGCCGGACGGTGTCCACCCGGCTTTATTAAGCTCCTAAGTGGCTTCTGCCCTGTAAGTGAGAGGAGACTTTCCTCCTGCCCTCTACTAGAAATATTTCTCTCAAATGATTTTCAAAAAGGCCAGAGCTCCAATTACCTGCAAAATCTGATTATGTAAGAGCATAAGAACCGGCGGTGCCAGCCGGCGCCATGGCCCACGGATGCTGCGGAAGAAGAGTCCAGCCCCGGGGAGACGTGGACCTGCTCCAACACGGGCTCCATTGCAGCCAGTCACCACCAAGCCGCCATTCCACCATGACTCAAGTGCTGGAGCGTGGCTCCTCCCTCCAGGAGGGTTTTCCTTTGCTTGGAGGAGCGGAGCGACCCCCTTATTGTTAGCCTTTGGGGGAGCCCTAGGACATTGGACATGTAGTCAGGAGAGATCAATCCCTGGAGAAGGACGTCATGTTTGGGAGAGTGGCAGGTCAACGCAAAAGAGGAAAACCCTCCACCAGATGGATTGACACAGTGTCTGCAACAATGGGCTTAAACATAAATAAGATGGTTTGCCAGGCACAGAATCGGGAAGTGTTTCGATCTGCTGTATGTAGGGTCGCTATGAGTCGGACTCGACGGCACCTAACAACAACAACAAGGACATTGGACACGCACGATTAAAGAGAGTTAGAATTTTAAGACTAAACCATTATCGCTCTGTACACCACCCTTCACCCTTTGGGCCCTGCTGAGTCGTCCTGATTTGCTTTGTCTCTGCAGCCTGTCTCACTTACCAACGCCTTCCCTGCCTGGGTCCCTGTGTTACCGGAGTGGTAGGAGTGGGATACAGCATAAAACGAAATCATTTGCTAACTCCCCAGCACAATCCGTCTCTACCGTGGTGGAATGCAAAACTCGAAAAAGGAGGTTCTAACTCCATCAGGAAAACCACCAGCTTTGTGAGACATTATCCTGATAAAGCCCTGGTCAAAAAGGCTAAGAGGACAGAGTGATGGCTTGTCCCATTTGGGATCCTCCCAGCAAAGATCCACAGGCATAATCATGTGCTCTCCAACGCTGTGGCTTGGCAGCGACTTGTCAGCACAGGGCTTTGACTATGGTTTGCCATTGAAGAGAGTGTTTCTCAAGACTTTTGTCACATCGTTAATAACTTCATTCAAAGATCACACATCTATACTTCAAATAAAGCATTCAACCATGGAGTCAACATCTTGCTGACCTCAGTTACGAACCACCTTCAACAGAGAGGCAGACGTATGAGTAATTGCTTATCACATCTTTACTTTCAAAATACTTTGTATATGTCATTAATTATCTTTCCACTGCTGCACAAAGAAGACGTGTGGAAGAGGCATCCATGTCTGTGAGTTTCACAGAAACTCACGTGTATAAGCTCAGGCACAGATGGAGACTTTTGTATATTCTTTAATGTTGTTAGGTGCTGTCAAGTCGGTACACGACTCATAGTGACCCTAAGTACAACAGGTGAAACACTGTTGTCAGTGCTTCTCTGCTGTTCATAGGGTTTTCAGTGGCTGACTGATTTTTGGGAGTGGGTTGCCAGGTCCATCTCCCAAGCCTACAGTATCTGGTGTTCCCAGGCCGTCTCCCATCCAAGGACTAACCAGGCCTGACCCTGCTTAGCTTTTGAGATCTGATAGGATTGGATGCCACAGGTACGGCTGCAGGCATATATCATTTACTGGTTGTTGTTGTTAGGTGCCCTCGAGTCGGTATCCGACTCATACTGACCCTCATAGGGTTTTCAATGGCTGACTGTTTCGGGATTTCCTCGGGAGTGGGTTGCCACGTCCTTCTCCCATTTTGCGGTGCTGGGAATTGAACTCGGGACCTCAGAAACTGCAGAGCAGCGCTCTACCAACTGAGCTAAATCCCAGCCAGATATCATTTAATAGCAAAACAAATTGACTCTCACCTTTCCCGCAACTTCCCTTAAATGAGAGGTCTCTGCTAGGATCTCAAGGCCACATGTTTATACCTCAGGATTAACATATATTATTATTTCATTTACATTTATAAACACTAAAAGACAAGTGACCAATGACCTGACTCAGTCTGTCAAGCTGTTCATCTTGGCACCCTGTCCTTTTCCCCCTCAACAGGGTGCGACACCCCAATGCACTCCGTGTATCCCCATTGCCTGGGCCAACCCAGGACTAAACACTCGCTGAGCACTTTGCCCAGCCCCAGCATTGGACCAGATGGCCACGTCATTAAACTCAGGGAAGCTGACTGGGCCTTTCTATCGCGTTAGCAAGAGTGTGATAGAAATCTTGAGCCGAATGGCGGTGCCCACAAGAGCAGGCTAGACTAACAGTAGCCCAAACAATGTGTGGAGTGAAAAGCAGGTAAGACAGCCAAGACACAAAAGCACAGTGAAATATGAAATAAACACATGTGAACCTACATAACAACTTCTCTCTCGCCCAGTCTCGGGGACCTGGGAAGCCCTTTGGGACCCTCAGATTTTCTCACACTCTTCACACTGAGCCCCAGAGTTTTGTGAATCTTAACCAGAGCATTTAGTATAAGAAAGCAGAATCCACCGACTACATACATTTGTTGTTGTTCTTAGGTGCCCTCAAGTCGGTATCCAACTCATAGCGACCCACTGTACAACAGGCGAAACAGTATTGTCAGTGTTTCTCTGCTATTCATAGGGTTTTCAATGGTGGATTGATTTTTGGGAGTGGGTTGCCAGGTCCTTCTCCCAAGCCTACAGCACCTGGTGTTCCCAGGCGGTCTCCCATCCAAGGACTAACCAGGCCTGACCCTGCTTAGCTTCTGAGATCTGACGGGATCGGATGCCACAGGGCTACGGCTGTGGCATGTACATTTAGTTTTACCAAACATTGTTATTTGCTTCTGTTTGGCTTGATATTTTTAGGAAGAGACTGAATGAGGTCATCTTAAAACTTTATTAGTAGAAATACAAATTTGATTCAATTAGACTTTTGTTCCTGAATGTAGGTTACCCCGGAGTTCATTGTCTGCGCTGACTTCACCTTGGGGGTGGGGGGTGGAGAGACAGAGAGAAAGGGGTGACCTTGGAAATCAGAGCTCTATTTATCTCAACAACAGTCCAGCCAGAGTTCTTCCAAGGTCCAGAAATTATTTCAATGTTCTAAAAAAAAAATTACTGGAAGTACAAAAGCTCATCTTTATAAAAATTATTATACCTTTAGTTTGCTTCCTGCAGAAAGGTCAGAGGGCCTGGATCCAATTAATGGGAGGAATCTGCTTCAGTCCACGACATAATTTAGTAGCGACTACGTTTTATTATTCCTCCAGACTCTTTGAGACAAAAGCTACTACCGTGCTACCCTGTCTAAGCCCATTTATAGAGACTCGTTCTATGGACTAAATCTCTGTGTATAGAGCAGAAAATAAAAATTCTGCAGCTTCTCTTCCAAAGGATTTGTCAGGAAAAATACACTGCTAAATCACGCACATTCCTGCTCCCTCAGACGCGGGGCAGAGCAGCTAGATAGGTTGCTACCCGAATGAATAATGGGCAGGAACATCTGTGCAGGGGAGGAAGGGACGGCCGTGGGCCTGCGCTCTTCCTGTGCCAAGCCCAGGGCAGCCCTAGGGGTCCTTGTTTTGGTCACTCGGGGGTTCAAGTGGGTTTTCCTGCCTAGAAGGGTTGGAATTTTTTTTTTTTTTTCAGTTGAACCCAGGGCCTCCCTCTTGCATGCAAGTGCTGGACCACTGAGCTGCACCCCCAGCCCATTTTTTTACTTTTTGAGACAGGGTCTCACTAAGTTACGCAGACTCTGTCTTTGGTCTCGAACTTGCCATCCTCCTGCCTCCGCCTCCCAAGCCACTGGGATTACAGGCGAGCACCACCGTGCCCGGCTCAGCAGGACGCACTGATGGTGGGACAGAGAGACAGCCAGAGGCAGCCAAGGTCGGTGGGCTCCTGCCTAGGGCAGCCCAACCTCGAGAGCCACAGCGAGCAGTGTCACTGGGCACCTGTCTGTCTGACGAGGGCACCTTGCCCAGGGCCACCCAGTGCAGCTGTTTCCGAGCCTGGCATCGCACCCCCGGGATCCTTCTCAGCCCCTGACAGCAGCACAGGGGCTCCAGCAGGAGCCCATGGCTGGCGAAAGGCTTCCCCATGGCCACGCGCCCAGCAGGGCACAATGAAGGGACGTGGCGCACAGACGGCGCCATCGGAAGTGCTGGGTTCCGGGGCGCTGGGCTACGTCAGGTCGCCAAGGCCCCGTAGGGAAGCCACGGTGGGTGAGGCGGAGGTGCCAGCACCCGGCCCTCAGGGAGGAGCACGGGGAGCGAGCACTGCCTGCCGTCCAGGCCTGGCCTCCCGCCACCCCGCGCCCTCTCTGGGGCCTCCTCTGGGCGGAGCACCCGCCTCGCTCCATCCTCTCCACGAGGGTGCTGGGTGGCACAGGGCCCTGGCCTTGAGGCAGCTGCAGGGTCCTGGCTGGGACTGCGCCCAGTGCAGAAGTGTGTCCCCTGCCGTCCCTGCCAACGCCTGAACACAGTGACCCCTCACAGATGGAGGCTTTGGGGACCAGAGAACGCAGAGCAGCAACAGAACCTGCCACAGCGCTTCTGTCTGTCCCCGAAATCTCTAGAAAACAGCGACGAGGGCATGAGCCTCAGCCGCACGGACGAGTCCCCGTGCCAGCCCAGCCTCGCTGAGCAAGGCCACCCTCCTCAGAGGCCCAAGGGAAGGACAAAGCAGCCCACCTGGGGGGTCCCATTCCAGGAGCCTCCCCTCCGTCCCCTTCCGCTCCGTCCCAGGACTGGCCTGTTGGCTGCTTAGGAACACGGGCAGCTGGCACTCACTTGTCCCTACCAGCTGCCAAGAGCCATCTGCAGGTCTCCATGTGACAGAAACAAAGGGGCCCGGGGATGCCCAAGGTCACAGGGCTGGCAGGTGGCATGGCGTGGCAAGATTGTCAAGGGCAGGGACTGTGTGTCATAGCAGACCCAGCCCAGGACGAGCCTGGAACATGGTCACCGCTGGGTGGATGATTGACTGAGTCAATAAATGTCGGCTGATGTAATGAAGGACGCATGCATTTCTCTTCCCACACCGCGAAACATGCAGGCCTTCGTTCCCCCGTGATGGGGCAGCGAGGAGCCGACGTCCATTCTCTAAGGCTCTGTCGTGAGCAGACACAGCCAGCCTGCAGTGTAATCAATAGGCAAGGGCGTCCAGCCTCAAACCCCCCAGCACGGCGCCCCATTGTCCCAGTTCCCAGGTGGCTTTCTCGGCTGTCCACGCCAGCAGTGGCCTGCAGCTCGGGAAGTTATCCACGCCACCTAGGGACAGCTGATGGCGGGGTGAGGAGGCTGGGCACGGGCACCCTGGAAACCTCCCCATGGCTGTGGGAGCTGGGCGAGGGCACCCTGGAAACCTCCCATGGCTGTGGGAGCGGAGCTGGGGAGAAGGAATTCAAAGGGCTGACAAGACCGGATGGTGCCTGTGCTGCTAACGACCTCACTCTGCAGGACTCTAGACCTGGGGAAGCCAGAAACCCACCGGCAGCCTCTGCTTGGCCATAGCCTCACCCCCGATTCCCCAAGGATCATCCTGTTCCAAACTGCAGCCTTCCCAGTGCCGGCCTCCCCTCATCCAGACCTGACAGCTCCCACGGGCTCCTGGGCTCTGGATACAATGTTGCTCCTCGCCCCTTCCCCACCTCCCTTTCAGAAGTCAAGATTCAGCAAGGGAAGACTCTTTCAACTTTGTTGTTGTTAGGTGCCGTGGAGTCAGTATCCGACTCATAGCGACCCTCACAGGGTTTTCAATGGCTGTTTCGGGATTGCCTTGGGAGTGGATTGCCACGTCCTTCTCCCATTTTTGTGGTGCTGGGAATTGAACTCGGGACCTCAGAGACTGCAGCACAGCACTCTACCAACTGAGCTAAATCCCAGCCCCCTTTCAATTTTAGCCACTGATTACAACCGAGACTGGAACCTCTGCGGTGCTCAGCAACCATCTTCGAAGGTGCGCTAAAGGAACGAGCATCCCGGGCTCCCGTAGCTTCTCTGTCACTCCACCCCACACACACATTGCCACCCAGTCACCCTGTCTTAAGCACAGAGGGTGGGAGGAAGTCTTCTGTGAGAAAGACAGACACCTCTTAATCTCAAAATATATGTTCAGCAGGGAGATATTTTTGTAAAAATAAAGGATAACCTGAAAGAACATACAATACAAGCTGTAATTTCAAGGGAGGAATTCACCCCGACCGTTTGAAGTGTCTGCAGTGCGTATCATTCTGCAGTAGCTGCCACGGTAAACAGTGTTTTAATGTCCGAATGCACCAGGGGCATCTCGCCTCGCTGCTCTGATGGCCTTGCCTGCCCAGCTGATCGCTGCTCAGAGTTCAAATCCAGGCTCGGGATGTATATTTCTGTTCATTGTAAACTTAGGATGGCCACATTTCATTTTAATATCCTTTTTTTTTTTTTTTTTTGCAGTACTGGGGGTTGAACCCAGGGCCTCACACCTGCATGCTCTGCAAGGGCTGGACAACTGAGCTGCAACCCCAGCCCATTTTTTTTTTTTTTTGTACTTTTTGAGACAGGGTCTCGCTAAATTATGCAGACTGCCTCTGGTCTCGAACTTGTGATCCTCCTGCTTCAGCCTCCCTAGCCGCTGGGATGACAGGCATGCGCCATCGTGCCCGGCTCATTTTAATAGTCTTGTGAAAACAAGGAGAACCAAATCTGCCATGACAAAAATATCCATTATACTAAACGACAGACTTTTTGTTATTTATATATTTTATTTTATTTTATTTTTGGTGGTACTTAGGGGTTGAACCCAGCGCCTCACACATACTTTGCAAGGGCTTTCACTGAACTCCACTCCCGGCCCATTATTTATTTTTCATTTTGAGTCAGGGTCTTGCTAAGATACCTAGGCTGGCACTGGACTCCTGCCGCCCCTTCCTGAATGGCTGGGATTACAGACGTGTGCCACTATACCCAGCTAAAAATCTCTTTTGTTTCTTTCTGTCTTTCTTTCCTTCCTTCTTTTTCCTTTTTGTTTTTGTTTCTTGTTTTTTTCTTTTTGTTGTTGTTGTCTTTTGGAGACAAGGTCTCACTGTGTAGCCCAGGCTGGACTGCAACTCACTCTGTAGACCACAGGTCTCAAGTTCACATCAATCCTCCTGCCTCAGCCTCCCAAGCACTGGGATGACAGGCAAGTGCCACCATGCCTGGCTTAGATGTTTTTATTACCTATCCAGATATAAAGAGCACTGGCAGGTTTAGAGGTATAAAGTAATTGTAAATCTCAAAAGTATTTTCTTAGGGTTTTGTTACTGAAAGTTCAGGATTCGTGAGCAGTCCAGTCATCTGCATTAAACATTACTTTGCATCCACTCTTCTAGTGAAATAAGTCACTAACATTTTAGTATAAGTTATTCTTAGTAAGTCACTTTTCTACGGGTTAAAGGGAAGAACAAAAAAATGGCAAAGTAGAGCTTTCCAGGCACCCAAGTTTGCCTAGAACAGCCTCTATACAATGTTGCTCCTCGCCCCTTCCCCACCTCCCTTTCAAAAGTTAAGATTTACAAGGGATGAATCTTTCAACTTTAGCCACTGATGAGAACGGAGACTGGAAAAAATATATATGAGACCCAGCCTTTGGACCTCTTAGCCACCAGCTGAAAGGTAAGACAGATGTCAGTGAGCCTAGACTACCAGCAGCCATAAAGTCCCAAATTCATTTTTAAAACGATAAACTAATGCATTTTTTAAGAACCTACAGCTTGGCGCCCTCTGGTGCCCACAGGGAGCGCTGATGCGGTCAACCAGAAGTACGAATTCTCTGCCAGCTGAAGCAGTGAACATTAACAAGGACACAACCGTGTCTTTCGTCACATCAGACCCTAAAGTGCTACTCAAAACAAATCCATTCTGAAGACAGACTTGGAAATTATTCATCGCATCGCCAACAACGATCTTATTTTGAGAGGGAATATGTTAAGTCCTGCTAACGTCAACCCTGAGTTCTCACAACACAGTAACCTGAGCTAACTTTTCCTGTGCACATGTGTGTGCTAAATGACAGCAGTGTCTTCCGAGTGCAAATGCTCCTGAACTGTCCTTGTTGCAGAAACGGTCAGTGCAGAGCAGCGCTTCCCCAGCCACTTACCAAGACCGCAAAATACCGCTCTCCCTAAAGTTGTGGATCCAAAGTTGACTTGAAATTTTGAAAAAAACTAAAATTGACATTTCAATGATTCAAAATGATTAGAGAAATGCCGGGCACAGTGGCACACACCTGTAATCCCAGCCGCTCAGGAGGCGGAGGCAGGAGGATGGCAAGTTCGAGACCAGAGGCAGTCTGCGTAAGTTAGCGAGACCCTGCCTCAAAAAGTAAAAAAATAGACTGAGGGTGCAGCTCAGTGGTCCAGCACTTGCAGAGCTTGCAGGTGTGAGGCCCTGGGTTCAACCCCCAGTACCGCACACACACACACACACACACACACACAAAATGATTAGAGAAATAAGACTGCAAATATCTCAGGTGGAGTTTACTTCTACGTCCCAGAATACCACTGTCCTTGCGCAGTTGCGCCTGCCTCCAGGCAAGCGGGGGAAAGAAGCCGCCCTTGAAGAACCCCAGCCTCAGAGACGGCCACCTGACCGCCCACACCTGGCCCCACCGACACGCGCCGGGAGACAAGTCGCCACACGTAGAAATCAGGAGTGAACCCCGGGCTGCCTGACTGGTCTTACCCTCCTGCCTAGTTTCTCCCTGGCTTCAGTCTAACATGGAAAGAGCTGCCACGTGACTATCCTCTAAGCTTTATTTGGCCTCTGGGGACCACCACCTGCCACCGTCATCGTTTCTCTCAAAGTTCACCCTGCGTTCCTCTACACAAACCCAGGTCTCAACTGGCACAGGAGGTGGCTTCCAACTATGTCATGAACATCCTCACCTGGGCTCCCTTTCTAGAATGTTCTCTCTCATCACCTAAGGCCTTCAGGCTCCTGTTCAAAGCCCAGCTCTTTTTTTTTTTTTTTTTTTTTTTTTTGTGGTACTGGGGCTTGAACCCAGGGCCTCACACTTGCATGCTCTGCAAGTGCTGGACCACTGAGCTACGCCCCCAGCCCATTATTTTACTTTTTGAGACAGGGTCTCACTAAATTACACAGACTGCCTCTGGTCTCGAACTTGCGATCCTCCTGCCTCCACCTCCTGAGCCGCTGGGATTACAGGCGTGCGCCACCGCGCCAGGCAAAACCCAGCTCTTTATAAACACCTACTTCAATGCCTGCAACTCATGCTGTCTCCCCAGCCACAGCTGTGCGTTGCCACTGCTGCCCCAGCCATTTGGAATTTCTATGGACTGGTTGGGCTGAGGTTTAGCGCAGTTGGTAGAGCCCCGCTCTGCAGTCTCTGAGGTCCTGGGTTCAATTCCCAGCACCGCAAAAATGGGAGAAGGACGTGGCAACCCACTCCCAAGGTAATGCCAAAACAATCAGCCACTGAATGTTATGAGGGTCGCTATGAGTCGAACATGACTCGACGGCACCTAACAACAACGGACTAGTTACGCTTTCATTTTCACTTAGGTTTTCTCTTTTCTTTTCTTTCTTTCTCTCTCCTTTTCCTTCTTTCCTTCTTCCTTCCTTCCTTTCCTTCTTCCTTCCTTCCTTTCCTCCTTTTTCCTTAGTTTTTATTTTTTAAGACAGAGCCTCACTACATAGACCAGGGCCCCAGCTCGCAGTCCTCCCGCCTCGGCAGCCTGAGCGGTGCGATCCCAGGCAGGCACCGCCACGCCCCGCTCATTTCCAGTTTTGGATTACACATCATTCTCCCATGCAGACAATGAGATCATCGGATGCAGCAAATGTTCCCTGGATTTACATACTATGTGCTTTATTGTCCAACGACAGCAGTAGCTATTCACTGGCAGTTGGTACACAAGCACTAGTGGAGACAGGGTACGCATTCCAGAAAGACGTGTGGCATGCACAATCCTACGAAAACAGACGCCAAGGCCTGGAGCTTGGATTTCTGGGGCAGCAGGAGCCTTCCATGGGTGTCCCAAGATGATGCAAGTGTGCAGGGAGGATGGGGCATGGCAGAGGTGTGCCACGTGCCACATGGCACATGCCACGTGCCACGCCAAAGGGGCTGGTGATGTGCTCTGAGTGGTTTATGCAGAAAGCACTTTAACGATTTTAAAGATAACCTGAGGCACAAAAAGTAAAGCCACTTGGGGGAACATAAGGCAGCTGGAGTTGGAGCACAGGATCTGGTGGCTCCCTGCCCTCCACCTCCAGCTCCCGTGCAAACCACAGGGAAGCTCAGGTTCTGGACACAGGCCCAGGAAAGCACCGGCTCGCCACACCCTTGTCCACGCAGGTTCTCAGGAGCCTTGGGCTACAGCCACCCTGCACGCCCTACACGCCATAGCTGTGCCACAGCTTTTCCCTCTCCCACGTGTGAGTCTGTCCGGCTCACCCACAGAGGAGAGCCCATGGTATCCGGGAGGATAGCTGACCCCAGGACATTGACTTCACCTCTCTGAACCAACGTGGAGCTGACAAAGGGTGCTCTGCAAGGGCGAGGAGGATGAGACGAGACATAGAAGAGGCATGCAGGAAACATCCCCAAGGTGTCTGACAAATCTCGGTCACATGCAGGGCCAGTAACTGTCGAGATGCCACAAGTGGGCAGTGGAAGGCAGCCCTGACCCCAGCAGGGCACAGGGCACACATACAGGATGTGACTCCCCCTTCTCTTTCCATCTCAGCACTGCCTGTCAACACCCCTTGGCACCCCGTGATGCCCAGGAGAGCAAATGCAATGCCCTCGGGGTGCCCGTGGCTTGGCATAGGCAGAATGGCCTTCTGTGACGTCCGCCCTCCCCTCCTGGGCAGATCGCTGCCCAGCCAGGGAGACTGCGGAAAGCCAGTTCCTCCTGGAGGCCCCTTGGCTCCTCAGCCACCCCGTCTCTCATCCTGACCTCCTCTCACATCTCATCACCTGACCCCCCCGTCCCCGTCTCTGCACTGCGAGCTCTTAAGCGTGGGGTTCACGCAGACGCTCAGTAAACACGGGTCCATGAGTGAGGAGCAGGAGGAGACGGAGACCAGCACAGAGGGGAAGAAGGACGGACTCTCTGCCAACAAATCCAGCCACGGCACGCACGCGGTGGGCGCCTTGATCTCCTTCATCTTACTTACCCGTCGTGTTGTTGCTGGGACTCTGGGTCCCACCTCGCACCCTACCGAGTGCTTGACGCCGCTCTTGTAGGGGAGACCAGGAGATGACAAGAACCATCCTGGGCTGGAAACGAGAATAAAGGAAGGGACGACAGGCGGAGACCGTCGGATGTGGGTGGGAGACTTGTTTGTCATTTGGTGCCGTCGAGTCCGACTCACAGTGACCCTCATAGGGTTTTCAGTGGCTGACTGTTTCGGGATTGCTTTGGGAGTGGATTGCCAGGCCCTTCTCCCATTTTTGCAGTGCTGGGAATTGAACTCGGGTCCTCAGAGACTGCAGCACAGCGCTCTACCAACTGGGCCAAATCCCAGCCCGGTGGGAGATTGGAGGGACCCAAGGCCACTTCTATATTGTCCCAAAAGAAGCTGAAGCCCACGGAGCTCAGTGGCACCCCAGCAGGCTCCCCGCCCCGAGTGCCTGCAGGAGAGAGTGGGCCTGGGTAGCCGTGGGCACCACCTGCACCCTGAGCCCAGCCCAGCTGAGCCCCTCTGCCCTCGGCTCCCAGCTCCTTCCTCATTAACCACCCCGGCTTCCTCACTGTCATGGTGGCCACACCCCTGTCTCTTCCAGAGCCCATGCTGGCATCTGAACCTCAGCAGAGCTGGTGAGCCCAGCCCAGACTCACCACGCTCCACACGCTCCATCCACTCCCTCCAGCTCCACACAAGCCTGCTCTGCCCATCAAAGGGGCCACCATTCAGACGCCACGTCCGTGGGGCGCTGTGCTCTCCCTCTGCCACGCCACCTATGGTCTGTGGCACCACCCTGCCTACTGCACGACTACTCCACATCTCTCTCAGCACACGGACAGCTCCTCTATGAAGGCGCAAAGGGTCTGTCTGGTTTCCTAGTCCATTGCAGCACCCAGCATCCAACAGCCAGGCACAGAGTCCGCGCTGTCCTGTGCCGAGGTGTGCGTTAAGCAACCCTCACAGAGCCCTCAAGCCACAGATCTGAGACCCAAAGGGTGGCTGTGTGTGTATAGAGGATGAGAGAAAGGGAGAAAAAAGACAGAAATGTCCATGTGACTTCAAAAGCTATGTGTACCGTTCTTATTTAGAGATTCAAATTTATCCCACATATATTGTTGTTGTTGTTAGGTCCAAGTTGGGTCCAACTCAGAACGACCATATGTACAAAAGAACTAAACACTCTCTGACTCTATGCCAGACACAGAATCTTTTTTGTGTTTAATCCCATTGTTGCAGCCACTGTGTCAATCCATCTAGTTGAGACTCTTCCTTTTTTTCATTGACTCAACACTCTCCTAAACATGATGTCCTTCTCCAGGGATTGGTCCCTCCTGACTACATGGCCAAAATACATAAGACACAGTCTAGCCATCCTTGCTACCAAGGAGCACTCTGGTTGCATTTCTTCTAGGACAGATCTGTTGGCTCTTTGGGCAGTCCATGGGCAGTATATTCAATAATCGTCTCCAGAACCATAATCCAAAAGCATCAATTCTTTTCCTGTCTCCAGTTTAAAAACAGGAAGTGACAAGTGCTGGCGAGGACATGAAGAACCATCGTCCTCACACCGTGCTGGTGGGAACGGTGCCTGGTCCCACCACCAGGGAAAATGGTTTGCGAATCCTTCAAACGGTTAAGCATGGACTCACCATACGATTCAGCAACTCCACAACCAGACGCGCAGAGTGAAATAAGTGTTCAAACAAAAACTTCACACAAATGTTTACAGTGGCATCATGGGTAATAGCCAAAGGGTGGAAAGCGGCAACCCAAATTTTCATCAAAGGATGAATGGATAAAGAACATGGGGTATGTCCGTACACCTGATTATTCAGCCATAAAAAAATCAGAGAGGTATTAGTATATACTACACGTACACGGAGGGATCTCACAAACATCATGCCAAGTGAAGGAATCCAGATGGAAAAGGTCACATATTGTTTGATTCCATGCATATGAAATGTCAAGAGTAGCTGGATCCATAGAGACAGAAGGTGAGTTAGTGGTTAGCAGGGGCTGGGAAGAGAGGGTGAGGGGTAGTTGTTCAATAGCTAGAAAGCTTCCTGTGGGGTTAAGGAAAAGGTTCTAAAGCTAGAGCAGGTGACTACCCATGCAGTGAATGTATGAATGCCACTGAATCGCTCACTTTAATGGCTAATGATTAATTATTACATGCTTAATTACTCTCCAGTAAATTTCACTTCAATAAAAAAGATGGACTTGTTATATTTAGAAAGACAGAGGCGTTGCTGGCCACGGGTGGGGGCCACGCCAGACACACCCAGCCTCTCTACTCTCCAGCCCTCTGCGGGGGAGGGGGGGGCGGCAAGGACTGAGCCCCTCTGCGCTTTGCAGCAGCAGGGACTGAATGGGGCGCCTGCCTCTGCTCCTTCTCCTTCTCCACTGGGGCTGCCCGAGGGACTCCAGATGGGAAGCACAGGTTTCTCCATGGAGAAGAAGGGGCTTCCTGGTCCTGGGTGTCCTGGCAGAACCTCTGCACGCGCAGTGGCTGCAGGTGCTGCCTGTGGTCCGGGGCCCGGTGGATGCGGACAGTCCACACGCTCTCCTCTTCCCCAGCCCTCTGGGTTCGCTCAGCACCTGCCTCCCTGCCTGGGCTTTTCCACGGACTCACGGCATCACTCAGCCTAATATCAGTGCAACAAGTAAAGTTAACGCTAACAAGATCCCCAAGATGTCCCTTGGCAGACAGGGGCTGCCTGTCTGGTAGCTGGGCAAACGGTGTCCTAACGCCCACATCGCGGATAACCAAAGGCATCATTGGCTATAACTCAAACTCGCAGACACACCTGTCATGCTGTCCTAGTCACCAGCTACGAAAGAGGAAAAGCAATGTCATATGAATTAACTCAGTTATCCTATCAATTCTCAAAGGAATGCTGAAGTAAATTATTTTATGTAATCGTTTTATAATTCACCCTATAATTTATTGATTTTTAATTATTTTCGAGGGAGCCAGGCCTGTATCATTAGCATTATAACATCAGTTAACATTTTCCTTGAAGAGAAAGATTTAGCAGTATCAGCCGAGACGAAGTCATAACGCAAAGTCATTACGGACACAATTTTAAGTGAGACCGTCTTGGGCAGGTATAAGCACACTGGCTGCTCCGTGGTGACTAGAAAGAGAGGGGGTGGGGGGGTCAGAGGGAGGAGTGAAGACAGACAGGGAGGGGCAGGAAGGGAAGGTGCCGGGGACACTGACCACAGAAGCACGTGGTCAAATGCTGGGCACTTTTGATGTCATAATGACGGGGGGCGGGGGAGTGAGTGAGCACGAGTGTGTGGGGGCGTGGCCATCTAGGGGATGCCATGCCGAAAGTCACCAGAGCCCCGGAATTGCCCAAAGGGAAACTCACCCAGAGCAACTGCCAAGAGACCCAGTTCCTGGCTACCTGGGTCCTGAGAGGGTCAAAGGAAGGCACTGCCCGCTGCCTAACCCACATTTTAACAAAGCATCCTTCAAATTACCAGCAGGGAGCCGGGCGCGGTGGCGCATGCCTGTAATCCCAGCGGCTCAGGAGGTGGAGGCAGAGGTGGGAGGATCACAAGTTCGAGACCAGAGACAGTCTGTGTAATTTAGCGAGACCCTGTCTCAAAAAGTTAAAAAAAAAAAAAAGGACTGTGGGTGCAGCTCAGTGGTCCAGCACTTGCAGAGCATGCAGGTGCAAGGTCCTGGGTTCAACCTCCAGTAACGGAAAAAAAAAAAAAAAAAAAAAAACAGCAGGATGCTGGGTGCAGTGGTGCACACCTGTGATCCCAGAGACTCCAGAAAACCAGCAGGATGCCGGGTGCAGTGGTGCACACCTGTGATCCCAGAGACTCCAGAAAACCAGCAGGATGCCGGGTGCAGTGGTGCACACCTGTGATCCCAGAGACTCCGGAGGTGGAAGCAAGGGGATCGCAAGATCGAGGCCAGAGGCCACCTGTAACCCAGCAAGGCCCTGTGTCAAGAGAAAGAGCAAAACGTGGGCTGCGACGTGGCTCACCAGTAGGGCATGTGCAAAGCATGCGAGAGGCTGCGGTTCATCCCCTGTATCACAAAAATAATAAATAAATAAATAAGATAGATAGATAGATAGATAGACAGACAGACAGACAGACAGACAGACAGACAGACAGGTAGCAGCATGCCAAGCCCCCAGGCAGCCTTCTGGGAGGAAGGTCTCTTGTGGCCTGCCAGCAGAGACCACAGGTCCCCTGGAGGACCCTCCGGCCAGGGCCTCCCGGGCGGCACTCCTCTCTGACACTCCATCGTTCAGGTCTCTCCCTGTGATTTGTCTGGGATTTCCAAAATTTCCAACCCAGAGAATGAAAAAACGACAGAGTATTTTTCAAGGAATGGGAGAAGGGCCTGGCAATCCACTCCCAAGGCAATCCCGAAACAGTCAGCCATTGAAAACCCTATGAGGGTCACTGTGAGTCCGGATACTGACTCGACGGCACCTAACAACAACAATAACAATTTTTCAAGGTAAGAGCCTTCTTTGCAGCTACTAGGCTCTGAAAGCTGAGAGTGCGCACGCCCAGGGCAGGGCCCGGGTTGGGGGAGTCCCCATGCATTATCCGCACTGGCCTGAGCTGGAATCAGGTGCCAGGGTGTGAGGCCTTCTAGAACGGGAGCAGCACAGGCCAGGGGCAGTGTTTATGGATCCAACGTGGGTAATGGAGGAACTCGGCTAAGGTGCCCTGCCACGCACACAGGACCCACGAGGGCCACACGTGCCTTCAAGGACTCGCTGTGAGGCGTGTGCTTTGTTCCATTGTCGCGCTTGGGAGACCGGCTGGCTGGCTGCTGCCCGCGCCCCCCACGTCAACCACCATACATTTTCAATGAGTCACTCACGGTTCCAGACTGAGTCACCCCGGTTCCAGACTGAGTCACCCCTTGCTGTTAAGCCCCGCTGTGCGCTCACCGCCCTGGCCACTCTCCTTACAAGGGACCCTCAGGTCTCAGACACTGTGAGTAGGGCAGACATCTCGATGGACTGCACATTGAACAAGAGGCACAAGACATATCTGAAGGCCATTTTAATTTAGTCTCCCACCCTCTCTTATCTATAGCCATAGCACTGTGGCATCCGATTCCGTCAGATCTCGGAAGCTAAGCAGGGTTGGGCCTGGTTAGTACTTGGATGGGAGACCGCCTGGGAACACCAGGTGCTGTAGGCTTGGGAGAAGGACCTGGCAACTCGCTCCCAAAAATCAATCAGCCATTGAAAACCCTATGAACAGCAAAGCAGCACTGACATAGGGCCGAGCATGGCACAGTGTCAGGGAGTGTTGCATTCTGTTGTACTTAGGATCGCTAAGAATCAGACCTGACTCAATGGCACCTAACTACGGTCCCTTTTAAACCTACTTGGTGAAGATTCTCCCTCTCCTCTCCCTGGATGAAAGTCTGGACGGGTCCCATAGTTCCCTGGTCAATCTTGGGGACTGCTAAAAACCTCTCTGGCCACTTTAAGTCACCAAACGCAGTCCTAAGGCAGCCACTTAAGATGCTCAGTCCCTCAGCCGGGCACAGTGGCACATGTCTGTAACCCCAGCTGCTCGGGAGGCTGAGGCAGGAGGATCATGAGTTTGAGACCCGGGGCAACCTGTGCAACATAGGGAGACCCTGTCTCAAGATTTAAAAAGAAAAGTTTTTTAATGGTCTGGAGGTGTGGCTCCATGGTAGAGCACTTGCTTAGCAAGTGCAAGGCCCTGGGTTCAGCCCTGGAGTATTGGAAAAAAAAAAAAAAAAAAACCTTGTCCAATGTGGACATCAAACACTTCGCCCTGATTTAAGGCCAACCCTTGGCCCCTGGGGCTGGGATTCAGCTCAGTTGGTAGAGCGCCACTCTGCAGTCTCTGAGGTTCCGAGTTTGATTCCCAGCACCACAAAATGGGAGAAGAACCTGGCAATCCACTCCCAAGGCAATCCCGAAACAGTCAGCCATTGAAAACCCTGTGAGGGTCGCTATGAGTCAGATACCGACTCAATGGCACCTAACAACAACAACAACAACAACTTGGCCCCTGCGCCGGCCCCACAGCTGACATCAGCCCTTGCTGCAGCTCCAGGGAGGCCAACACCAAGGGTCTCTGCTGTTGGGGGCCAGCGCCTGGGGAGGAAGGGGAGGGCCCAGGTACAGGTATGCCAGGCTAGTGACCGGCAAGCCTATGTGGTGTGCTCCTGAACTGGCTGTGTCCTCTGGCTGCCCGTCTCTGGCCAGGCAGGGCTACTGAAGGACTCAAGCCCACCCCCTGGGGGGGGTCTCACCCTGACGCAGCTGGAGTTCACCCCACTCTCCACCCATCACTCCCTCTTCAACCTTGAGGAATCCAAACATGACCAACAGAGCCAGTTTGATGCTTTGGAGAGAGTGACTGTCAATGTTAGTCATGAGTCAGGAGACCCGGCACCAGATAAAATTCCTAAAATAATGCCAAACATGCAAGGACCGGGGGCCAATGGGTCATTCTCCACATGGCTTACAAGAGCTCAGAGTAAACAGAATGCCTGCCTCCTTGCTGTTGTTGTTAGGTGCCATCAAGTCATGTCCCACTCATAGCGACCCTCATAGGGTTTTCAATGGCAGATTGTTTTCAGGATTGCCTTGGGAGTGGATGGCCAGGTCCTTCTCCCATTTTTGCAGTGCTGGGAATCGAACTCAAGACCTCAGAGACTGCAGAGCGGCGCTGTACCAACTGAGCTAAATCCCAGCCTGCCCTGCCTCCTTACTGCTAGAGAAACAGAGTAGGAAAAGGCTTTCCCTGAAAGAAAAGGCAAAGCAAGATGGTCTTTTGAGAGGGAGACAGGTCACCCTGTCTCACACTCTCTTTCTGTCCTGGCCCTGCTCAAGGACACCTCCTGGTCTTATTCCAGGAGGCCACTGGGCACTGGATGCCCTTGGGAGAAGGACCTGGCAGCCCACTCCCAATAATCAATCCGCCATTGAAAACCATATGAACAGCAGAGAAGCACTGACATAGTGCCGGGCATGGCACCGTGTCGGGGAGTGTTGCAGAATAATGATGAGATAAAAGTAGGACTTTGGAGTAGCAATACCAAAGTCCAAAATTACATTTTAATCTGAAAAAAAAAACAAAACCACAAAACTCACTAGTATGCTTCTCATAGTAGACAAGACCAACCTCACTCATGAATAGACGCGCGAGGACCCTAATCAAACATAGCCCATCAGTCCCAGCAATGAGTAAGAAAACGTGATTCGCCATGGCACAGATGCAGGAGAGCTTGAATATCTGAAAATCCAGAAGCTTCATCCACAAACTCAGCAGATTCAAGAATCGTGCCATGAGGTATCTCAACAGTCAGAGAAAACACGTTGGATAAAGGTGAGCCTCACTCACACTAGGAAGAAAAGGAAACTTCTTCAATCTGCAGGAAGTCGTGAAATTCATCCTGATTTCCCTCATCTGCTGACCTCATCCTCCATTCTCCGAGACAGGAAAGATGGAGGAAGGGAGGAGCTGAGCTTGACGTACATTTAGCGTGGAGAGGAGAACACTCTGTAAACAGAAGCCAAAAGTCTAAATGACCCACCATGCGTATGACAAGAGGAAGACTCTCCCATGGCAAGGAGACACATGCAAAGACGCTGACGCAGGAGATGTAAGTGCAAAGGCCCTGAGGCAGGAGACATAAGTGCAAAGGCCCTGAGGCACAGTCCCTTTGATGTGTTCAAGACCATCAGGGAGACAAAGTGGGCTCTCCAAGTCTGGAAAGAGAGGAGATGTTGGGGAATCACTGAGCAGACACAGAGGCTGAAAACAGTAAGCACTCAATATATGTTAGACATTGCTGCATCTACCCTTTCAGGTGACCCATGTATGAGCTATCCCAGGTTAAGATGCACAGACAGATTATCCTTTGGTGAATTTGAGAGTTACCAAATTCATTGATAACATGAATAAATACCTCCAAATTTATTCCCACGACTGACCTTCCCCCGTTTTAAATTACTGTTATAAATCACTATTCTGGTTTTCTTCGGTTGCCCTCACATCTAAAATTTCCAATTTATCAAATATCTCCTCCAAACTGAGGTTTTAAACCAGAATAACGATGAGGTAAAAGTAGGGTGTTGGGGTAGCGATACAAAGTCCAAAATCATATTTTCATCTGAACAAAACCCCCACAAAACTCACTAGTATGCTTCTCCTTTTTCCATTTTTCTCTGAGTCCAGTGCACTTCAGAAAGAAACGTGATTATATAAGCTCACAGCATACCTGTCCTGCAGTGAGAAGAAGATAGGCCGGGTAATTGAAGTCCACGGGTCATCCAGAAAACTCATTTCGGTTCAATTTCATACCTCTCTGCCATCAATACCTCATGTCTACTCTCAGGTAACAAAATCAGCTGACTGATGACTTGGACAAGCTCCAGGGCTGCTCCAGGCCTCACGACCTCCAGTTGCCACGTCCAGAGGCCGCCGGTGACCGCAGGGCCCTTCCCAGAACGGCAGCCCCCAAAGGATGCAGGCATCCCGCCCTCCCTCCCTTCCCCGTGGCTGGCACCATGGAGAAGGCACCTCAAAAGCCTGTTGCCACTGGACTGACAACACACACGGATCCATTTCATGGGATCCTAGATCCCGACACCTGGTGTTTTCAGGCTGTGATGAACCACGCTCCAGATGAAGAGACTCCTCGCCAATGAAGTGGGAGAAGGACCCGGCAACCCACTCCCAAAAATCAATCTGCCACTGAAAACCCTGTGAGCATCAGAGAAGCACGGACAATAGGGTTTCGGCTGCTGTACGCAGGGTCGCTGTGAGTCGGACACCGACTGAAGGGTATGTGACAACAACAGCCAATAAAGTAGGGCAGTGCGACTTTACCCCACACAGACACAGCACAGGCAAAGGGTGGTCCGACACGGGGCTGTCGGCGGGACAGGAGATGCGTGCGTGCTGCGGCTGAGGGAAAGAAAACACAGAAACCCCCGTGCAGGATAAGCGGTCGCCAGCGCCGGCCTCTCCAGGTCCAACGCAGTCCAATGGCTGAGATTTGTGGTAGGTATACATTTGGAGTTTAAAGACAACTGTGTTACAAGGGGGCTGGGATTTAGCTCAGTTGGTAGAGCGCTACGCTGCAGTCTCTGAGGTCCTGAGTTCGATTCCCAGCACCACAAAAATGGGAGAAGGACCTGGCAACCCACTCCCAAGGCAATCCTGAAATAATCAGCCATTGAAAACCCCATGAGGGTCACTATGAGTCGGACACGACTCACGGCACCTAACAACAAGAACATGTGTTACAAATTCTTTCCTCAAAACTCAGATTGCAGCCCCCCTTGCTGGAGGACACAGACCACAAAGCAGGGAGATGCAGAGGCCAGTGGTGGCCAGTCCCGGCCTCTGATTGGAATCACCCACGGGATTGTTTCTCTTTTTGTTTTTGTTTTGTTTTTGTTTTTATCAGAAATTTTTAATGTACATCATAATGTGATTCATTTTGACATGATTTTCATTATGACATTTTCATATATGCATTTTGATAAACATTATTCATATAGGTTACCTGCAGCCATAGCCCTGTGGCATCCGATCCCGTCAGATCTTGGAAGCTAAGCAGGGTCAGGTCTGGTTAGTACCTGGATGGGAGACCGCCTGGGAACACCAGAAGCTGTAGGCTTGGGAGAAGGACCTGGCAACCCCCTCCCAAAAATCAACCTGCCATTGAAAACCCTATGCACAGCAGAGAAGCACTGACAATAGTGTTTCCCCTGTTGTACAGAGGGTCGCTATGAGTCGGATACAGACTCGACGGCACCTAACAACAACAACAACAACAACATATAGGTTACCCCTTACCCTCCCCTATGCTTCCCCCCCTCCCACCCTTCCCATCTAAGTTTCCCATCTAAGTCTTCTGTCTTTTATTTAGTAGTATTTTTCTATATGTCCTTGGGTTCCAGTTCTGTTTAAGATAGAAACTTTTCCTGGAGTGGTCTTTGTTTTTATCTTGTTAGAACAATTACATGCGATTTCTAGTCCATTTATATTGACATCATTCTTATCTCCCTCCCCCTTTTATTATTCTTCGATAAAGTGCAACACCTTTTCATGATAAAAACACTGGAGAAAATAGGTATAACAGGCAAATACCTTAATTTCATAAAAGCCATTTATGACACACCTACAGCCAACATTATATTAAATGGAGAAAAATTAAAACCGTTTCCTCTTAGATCTGGAACAAGACAAGGATGTCCTCTCTCTCCTATTCTATTCAACATAGTAATTCTGGCCAGGGCAATCAGACAAGAGAAAGAAATCAAAGGGATACAGATTGGCAAGGAAGAGGTCAAACTATCGTTATTTGCAGATGATATGATTTTATACTTGAAAGACCCCAAAACCTCAACCAGAAAACTTCTGGATCTAATTAACTCCTTCAGCAAAGTTGCAGGCTACAAAATTAACACAAAAAAATCAACAGCTTTACACCAATTCCAAACAAGAAGAGAAGGAAATTTCAGGAAAGATACCATTCATGATAGCCCACCAGAAAATTAAATACCTTGGAATCAATCTAATCAAAGACTCTTCGGATCTCTATGAGAAAAATTTCAAAACATTAAAGAAAGAAATAGCAGACGACACTAAAAAATGGAAAGACCTCCCCTGCTCCTGGATAGGGAGAATTAATATTGCAAAAATGGCTTTCTCTTTTTGTTTACAGAAGTAGTGTGGCTTGAACGCAGGTCCTCATGAGTACCAGGCACCTGCTCTACCACTGAGCAGCACCCCTAGCCCCTTTTTTACTTTTTATTTTTGAGATAGGGCCTCACTAAGTTGCACAGGCTGCCTCAAACCTCCAACCTGGGATCCTCCACCATCAGCCTCCTGAGTCACACCGTGGGACTTTTTAATGCTGATGCCAGAGCCCCACCCCAGAGAGTCTGGTTTAACTGGGATGGGGCACAGCGTAGACTTTGGAATTTAAAGAAAAATCCCAAATGATTCTACGTCATGGCCAAAACCGAGAACCCCTGAATGGTCAAACCCCAGGAGGTAAGACAGAACACAAGGACTCTAACACAAAACTCAGTGTATTCCCGACCAACCAGAGACTCTAACTCAAATCATTTTCTTCTACAGAACTATGCCAGGAGAAGAGGGTCACTCAGGCAGCAAGCTGTCATTATCTTTCCATTTCCTCTCTTTACGCCATTTTCTCACTGCACCTGACTCAAATGTCCCTAAATTACCAATCCCTTGAGGATGCATAGGCCTAACTGTCCACTTAGTGCACTTAGATTTTCTCTTACCTGGCAAAGGCACAAGAAAAAGACACAGTGGATGCTAATATTTCTGCACTGGCAAATTAAGGGGTGACAATGTTCAGGCAATGTCGGTCACCTGCTCCCCAATCCACGGATAGGGATGGTTGTTCAGCTACGTGTTGATAAAACCTCAGCTCTTATATTTATCACATAGGCCGCCAACCTGTGTGTTTTGCCTGCGCACAATGAAGCTCCTGCCACCTGCCGCACAGCTGCGGTCGGAGCCCTGGTGGGCGCCCCATGGCCAATGCTTGCTAACTCGAGGCGCAGGTGGACAGGACCAGAGAGCAGCCGCAGTGGCACCACGCACGCAACCCGGGGCCGAGCGCAGGATGGCAGGCGTCCGAGGCACTGACAGGTGTTTTAGACTTGGGGACGCTCCTGGGCTTGAAGGAAGGACGGGAGCCCCACCCTCTCCCCTCCCTTGACCCGGGACGCTCCTTCACACGGGCTGAAGGTCCGGCTCTTCCCTCTGCTCGGGTCCTGACCCCACTGCTTACGGTGTGACCAGGACATGGCGCCACAGGCTCCAATGTTGAAGGCTTGGTCCCCAGCTGGTGGCGCTGTTTTGGGTGGGAGGGGTCTGGAGACTGTAGGAGGTGGGGCCTGGCTGGAGGAGGCAGCCTCTGGAGGATGTCTTCGGAGGTCATTCCTGGTCCCTGGGCTGCGGCTGCTGCTGCTGCTGCTCCTGCTGCTCCTGCTCCTCCTCCTCTTCCTCTTCTTCCCCC
>VMDO01009016.1:0-79883 GCA_007922755.1 Pedetes capensis
GTGATAATGTTAGACATCCAGAGAAACCCTGCTGACAGAAGAGAAGAGAGCAGAAATGGCTTCACGGTCGCCAAAGGGGGCGTGAAAAGGCCGGGAGAACAGGCTCTGCTGCTACCCCAACAGAAGATCCCAAGAAATGAAGGATCCAGTCAGTGCTCGTGTGTAGATCTGCCTGGACCTGGAAAAGGTTGTGGGCAAATGGAAGACAGCCTGGTCTCAGAAATGTCTTCCAGACTATAGCTATTAGGGTTTTCACATCAAAAAACAAGGGGAGAAAGGAAAGAGAAAATAGGTTGGGGTAGGTGGGGACTGGATGGGATTTGTTCAAGACCAGATTTAAAACATTCTGCTTTTTTTTTTTTTTTTGCAACAACTTACTTTGTATTCATTGCCTTGGCATCTGGCCCTCTCTCATTTAACCTCATCTGCCTGACTTTAAATTCATGGAACAGATTTTCACTGCCTTGGACTCCAAGCAGTTGGCTGGCGGAGCGTTCTTGGATGTTACCAAAAAAAAAGGCATTTGATACCATTAATCATATTGCCATATGTAATAAATTGGCTGTCTATGGTACATCGCCTAAAATTGTCACATGGTTCCAATCAGAGCTCTGCCAACTGAAAGTGGTTACTGGAAACTCTGACTCTCTCTTTCAAGCACGCCTTCTCTGTGTTCCACTGGCCCGTCCTGTTTGCGCTACACATTAATGACCTGCTGGCTCACCGTCCGCACAAAGGCCAGTCCTTATGAGGATGCACATGTTTGGGGGTGCTGCTATGCACGAGTGAGAACCTGCTCGAGATCAAAGTCACATCGTTACAGTCAGCCTTTGACAGCCAGACAGGGACTTGAAAGCTAATCCGATACATCACTTAATTTGTGGTTTTGCATCTGCCTGCGTCCTAATTCTTTTTCCACCTTCTTCCTGTGCTCCTCCCCCAAACCTATGTATAGACTGAATGGAGCAGAGCAATGTCTGCGCTCTCTTAGGAGGACACCATGGCCAGGACCAGCCCGGATGAGTCTATCTGCCATGTCGCGGTGGGGATGCTCGAAGTCTATTTGAAAACACTTGATTTCAGCACGTGAGGAAGAGGAAGTGGACAGAGAGAAGTGGAAAGGGTAATGGAAAGTATAATGCCAGCCCCCAGGCTTTAACAGATCACACTTGTGTGTTGTTGAGAAGATTTGTTTGTTTCTTTCTGTCATTTTCCTCCGGCATGATTAGGCAAATCTGGATAAAATAATCATGAACTAACCCTTGCCCCCCAAATCAGATTGTTGTTTGCTTTAGTTTTGAATCTCCGAAAGGCCTTTATGAAATGTTTTGGAATCTGATTCCATTTTATTTGAAATGGAAAGTATCATGTGCATGTTTTAAACAGGCTTTTTCTGAGTAGTGAGATGCCCCTTTTAATAGGTATTTAAATGTGTGTGACCATATGTGCACATGTGCCCCTTCATTGTGCACATCTGTGTGTCCAGATTCCAGCTGGGACCAGGTACTGAAATGCTGAAATACAGTTTTTGTCTCATTTCCAGCGGCTCTAAAACAGGAAGTACAGGAAATCTCAGCCATCCCTCCCCCAATCCTGGAAAAAAGTTCTGTTCTCATGAAATTTGCAGCCTGATATTTGCAGACCCAAGAGGTTCAAGCAGTTTGGGTAAGGCTCATATAAACATCCCTGCCACCATCTGAAACCCATAAATAAGGCCTTTGGGGGAAAAATAAAAAATAAAAAGGTGCCTCCTTTTTTCACACCACATTGACATCTTTTATCTTCAGTGAGACATTGTTCGGTGGAGTAGAGAGCATTTGGGGAAAGTCTGAGCAAAAAAATAAAATAAAATAATAATAATAGATGACTTTAACAGTAAGGCTCTGAGTGAAAAATGGAGCTAGTGATGTGTGTTACCACCCAGAAGTTTCAAAGCCCCCATGCAAAAAGGACAGTGTCATGTCCCCAAGGCTTGGACAAAGTGTCAGAAAGATCATGATCCTGGGCTCTGCTGCTCTCAGACTTTCCCCACATAGGTGGTATGGTGCAAATATAACAAGTTTGACCTTTGGTTCCCAGAAAAACAAATAATAAAAGTGAACTAAATGGCACGTTCTGAAAAGAATTAGAGGTTACTTGCATATCCCTTGAATGGGCAATGCTCTGGAGACATATAAAAATTCAGTAATACACCCCACTGTGCAAATTTTCCCCCTATTGACTGTAGTGGAAAGTTCAAATCTAAATATTCATCACTAATATATTCAGGTACTTTGTTTCAGAATCCTAGTTTGAAGATGCCAAATGAGTGAGCTTCTTTATTAATTGGTATGTTGTGGGCTGACAATTAGGTTGCCCTTGAGGGACTAGCCACACCTACACTGAATTAATACGATTTGGCACTTGATGGTACCATATATTTGAAGAACTCAAAGGCTCTGGCTAACACTTTTCCACTCTCTTCCTATGTTGTTGTTGTTAGGTGCCATCAAGTCGGTATCCATCTCATAGCAACCCTACATACAACAGGGGAAACACTATTGTCAGTGCTTCTCTGCTGTTCATAGGGTTTTCAATGGCAGATTGATTTTTGAAGCCTACAGCACTTGGTGTTCCCAGGTGGTCTCCCATCCAAGTATTAACCAGGCCTGACCCTGCTTGGCTTCTGAGATCTGACGGGACCAGAAGCCACAGTGCTATGGCTGCAGGAGTTCTCTTCCTATAGCCAGTATTTATTGACCATTTGGTAAAATTAGGAAGGGGGAACAGACAAGAAATTTCTGCCCTCAGTGTTAATATAGTTTAGTTCAAACACATGTACACATCAAATTACATACTGTACACTTATGTGTTGAATGTGTTTTTCATTTTTCATAAAACTGCTTAAAAATTTTGTCTGATCTACTATGTTATGTTGTTGTTGTTGGGAGCTACTTTTCTGATGCAGTTTGTGAATGTGCATAGCAGAAGTCATTTATATCAGTGGCCAGTGAGCCATCATTGTTACTAATTGGGACATTCAGGCTGAATAGAGGGTGTGAGGGAACAGGAGTAGGCACTGTGAAAAAGAAAACAACAGAATATAAGCAAAAAATGATAAGATGAGAAAGCAGTCAAGGAATCTTCTAAATGAGCAGGTTGCTCATAAGGAACATTAGTGTCCCATGTGGCTGGCTCTTAGCCTTTTTTCCTCCTATCATACAGCAAAGGGCTTGCCAGGAAGCCAAAGAGAATGGCACAAATTTGTGCCAACTCAGCATCAATGAAACAGGCCATCTAAGGTTGGGTGAAGTGGCCGACAGCTCAAGCCTGGTGTGCCAGCCATTTATTATAGCGATGGAGCCAAACCACTGGCCGCTAGGAAAGATCAAACTAGTGAACCTTTAACTCCAATGGGTCACATAATTAAACAGGAAGAAACTACATTGCAAGACAAAGTTCAGGAAGAGTTAAAGGAGGATCCAAGAAAGCAGGGGACAGCAAATATTTTCTGTAAAGGGTTGTGTAATAAATACTTTAGGCTTTGTGGTCACGTGTAATATAGTGCTGTGTGTGTGTGTGTTCTATCCCTAAAAATGCATAAATCAATTTCAGTTTGAGAGCCCCTACCAAAACCAGCCACAGGCTGAATGACGTTGACCTATAGCCCTAATTGTCCTGCAGGTCATACTTGGCAGCCCTGTAAACTTCCACTTAGCAAACATTTGTTAGGCACCTACTATGTGTTAGGCACTGTGCCATGAGTGCTGCTGTCTAGATATATGGTTCGGCCTTGTCATCAGTGAGCTTCTAATTTACTAGGTCCTAGCAATCTCACACTAAGTGGATTCAGTTGTAACTGAAAACACTAATTGTTATTATGTGAAATACCAAGTGGCACGTCCAGACAATAGCTTCTCACCTCTGACAGAGAGGAGGATCTCAAAAAGAAGTGTATTAAAAATATACAGGGCTGGATATGGTGGCACATGCCTGTAATCCCAGCACTCGGGAGGCCAAAGCAGGAAGATCAAGAGTTCCAAGGCCAGCCTGGGATACACACTGAGATCCTATCTCCCCTCTCCATCCCCCCCCCCAAAAAAAACAACAAAACACACACACACACACACACACACACACGCACATCAAACTTCTTTGTGGAATTTTGTTCTCTTTAAAAGCTTCCTATGTAACCTATTCAATTATAATGCTTAAATTCTTGGCAGTTTTATTTAACAAATCTTTTTTTCTTAATTGAAGAGTTCACTAAAGCATTTTCTTTTCTAAGTTGCACCTTTACTTATCTCATATTTTGCATCACTAGAACAATACATGCATTTAGTTTTATATGTACAATATACAGTGATATGGGTAGGACTCACAGATTTCCTAAGCTTCAAATTTGGTATCTTTCTTCCAGTTCCAAACTTTCTATTCACTGTTTAGAAGCCTGTAAGAAACAAAGTTTAAGCCGGATGTGGTGGCACACACCTGTAATCCCAGTGACTCAGGAAGTGGAGGCAGGATCCCAAGTTCAAGGCCAGAGGCAGCTTGAGTAACTTAGCAAGACACTGTCTCAAAAATAAATAAATAAATAAATAAAGAAAGAAAGAAAGAAATAAAAATAAATAAAAAGGGCTAGGAGTGCAGCTCAGTGGTAGAGTACTTCCAAAGTATGCTAAAAGCCCTGGGCTCAACCTATCAGAGTTGAAAAAAAGAAAAGAAATAAAGTTTATTGTGTAACTTTTTTACCAGACTGCAAAAATGTAAGAGTATATATTACAGTATTTCCTTAAAAACTAGAATCATTATTTACAGATGTTGATGTGTACTTGTGCCAAGAGGAGACAGATGTGTGCTGTTCACTTGGGGACAGGTGCATCATTTATTCCTTTTCTAATGCTTTTCTATCATTATATAGATCCTTGCTTTTGACCTATGTCATTTTCTTCCTGCCAAACAATTTCTTCTAATACTTACTGCAGGCCAGGGCTGCTGGTGATAAATGCCCTCTGTTTTTATTTGTCTGACAAAGGTTTTATTTTTCCTTCATTTTTGAAGATAATTTTGCTGGTTATAGAATTCTAGGTTTATTTCTTTCAACACCTGTTAGTGTGGTGGTAAAGTATGGGAGAGAGAGTGTTCAATGATCTTCCAATTCAATCTCAATGTTTTAGTGGGCTTGTGTCTTGAGGCAATTAATTCATAAGTATTTCTCTTGTGATCTAACTTCTTCCCAACTGAGCTCCACTCCCTGGCCTGGCTACCCAGTCCACCATCTGCTTCCTTGAAAACCTGGCTTCTGTTGACAATGGTTATCCTCTCACCCAGCACCTCAGGTGAGACAGGAAAGCTAGAAGTTGCTGGAATGGGAGAAATGCCTTTCCTCAACTGGAATAAGGCTCTGGTAAAGTCTTTTCCCATGAAGAGTAGGCTTTTGTTATGAGGAAGTTTCTTGAAATATTTCACAGTGATTACTCTTCTCCTCTTTTGCCAGAACCCTGAGGGAATCTTTTTCAGATGGTAACCTGTGAACCTGGCAGTGTCCCTGGAGAAAAAGTCCATGAAAGTGTGGTCACTCTATAGACTGCAGTACCCAGGGATTCCTCCGTGTCAGCCTGTCCTCCCTTGGCCTCCTCATGGTTCTTACCATGCCATGGCTCCAGGTAAGCATAGTTCAGCTGGGACACTCTCTCAATATGGTTATCTCCAAGGTAGAAGTTTGCCCAGTAACCTCAGTTTTCTAATGAATACAAGAAATAGCAATGCTTTTCCATTTGTCCAGTGTTTTCTTATTGTAAGGATGGAAGTGACAACTTCCAAGTTCTTTACAAATCAGAGCTTAAAATAGATATATAGCAAAAATGTTTTGATGAGTAAATATGCCATCAGATAGACCAAGGTAGAAAATTCCTTCTTAAGTCAGTCTCAAAGTTTAACTTTTCCTTGATGTCCATGAAACAGGAATGAAGTACTAGTGCCACCTAATTACAGGACAATATCTGAGAAGCAAGTAACTATAGGGCCAACATGGTACAGAGTGATAAGTTTTATAAATTTTGTATACATACCTTCACACAAAAGAGGATTCAGTAATGGAATTGCATCAAAATTTGACTTCACCTCCTGCATCTACCTAGTCATAAGAGTTTATATACCCAGGAAGCACACCATCTTCCTAATCAAGCAGGTATTCAACACCTACTATGTGCTAGAATAACATGTATTCACAAAGGCTGTTATGGGTGAGGGGCTAGAACATTAGATAGAAATGAAGGATCCATGAATAAAAAGACCCAATAACAAAAGTTTCTGTAAACATAATGAATTTTCCTATGTTGCTAGAGGGCATAAATTGACTCAATAGTATGTGTGATGTTTTAAATACTTCTATGGATAATCTATCAATGTATCACTTTCTAATTGAATAGCAACTAAAATAATCCATAATTTAAAGCACTATATGTTAAGTGCTAACGAATGGGAGAGGCAGAAATTCTCCCAGAAGATCAGAGAAGCCATGTATAGTAGTCAGCTAGGTACTCATTGCCACCTTCCATTTGCAGATTCCAAAAAAATATTCTTGTAAGGTTAGATGTCTAGGACTATTTAATTACACTTTTAGCTGAGCTGCCCCACCACACAGATGGAATATTATGCCATGAGGTTTGAGACCACCAAGCAAGATTTGTAAAAGAAAGTTTAAAATCCATGTCGTGTTCCTTTGATGATTGCCGGCTTCAGTTGAGGAAAAAAGGTTGGAGAGGATAAGAAAAGACTTTGGTAACTAAACATACTAAAATTTCTTGCCCTCCCACCAAAAGGGAACTGTCAAGGTGTCTGTCTAATATGATCCACCTCCCCCTGCAGAAATTTAATCTGTCCATCCAAACAGCTTGGGGACCATTGGTGTGATGTCCAACTGATATCTGGAAAATCTAAAGGCCAGAGACTGGCAGGATAGTGCTCTACCAACATGAGGTCATTGCTGACTGCCTGCTAGGGCAACTTGGAAGGTGTCAGTGACACTAACAAGAGCATGAACCAAAGGATCCCTGGGGCTTAGAGAAAGAACCATAAGCAACCTATATGTTCCTCACATCAAGGAATCTGGGGCAACTCTTAAGAACATTCAAAAATGTCCTATGAGAAAAATACCATCTTGAAACATTATCATGTCCTGGGATTTTCTGTGCCACCCCATAGCACCTCAAGTCCCACTCACAGCCTTTCCACTTTCAGTTCTCTCTCCTTGGGTCCCTCTCTCTTCAATGTCTTCTCTTTCTCCTAAAGAAGCCAAAAAGAGCACTGGTATAAAAATGAAGAGCCAAGAATGCTCACGAGACACTCCCAGAACTATGGATAAATTTGCATGCTTATAACAGAGGATTTTGAAGAGAAAATACTCTTGGTAGGGAAGTCACAGGCATATGACTATCTTGAGAACTGTGTGTGGAAGCATGAACTGTGAGTACCTTCAAGTTAAGAGGACAAGTCCAAGATAAATGGGTCAAGGTTGAGGGTTGGACTTTTATGGACCAGAGACATTGAGATCTCCAAACAGAACCCAGACCATATGAGGCTACCTGTGACTTCTATGGAATTCATCATGAAATCAGGTAGGGGGCTGAAATAGATTTACACTATACTCCCTTAATTGCCAATACTTCATGAGTCTATGGGTTTTCTTGTTTTCTGTTGCAGAATCTTTCACAGTTTGGGGAAGCATGTTGTCCATTGGGCTAGCAGCCACTGAGCCTTCCAGCCTCTGAATGGCTAAGTGAAAGCAACCATAGCAGGAATAAGGTAAGAGATTTTACCTTCCATCTGCCTCAGTCAGTTTGCCTCCATGGTGTATCAATCATGTTTGTGCCTGTTGTCATGCTTTTGCTTGGGCTTGAACTTCATGGTTGACCAATGTGTCCTTTCACTCCCTGCCTCATGACACCTTTCCCAGCTTTGCCTTTTGCTGTAGTCTTTGACCAAGCACATTGAATTCTGCTTGTATCAGGGTGGGCCATTTGGCTTAATGATACAAATATTCTCAACCCTTCCTAACTAGTGCATAAGTGTACTTTAGGCTTGTCATTCTTACTGATGGGTCTACACTGATATGAGGTTTGCTGATCTTTAGGTACAATCTGTGCCTTATTTTTCTAATCCTATCTGCTAACATCTAAAATAACAAGATCTCTTGTATTCTCTTTTCTATAATTCTCCTTTAAAGACCTTATCACAATTTATAGCTGTTCTTCATAATATGTATTTACTTGTCCACATGCTTAACATCTGTCTTCCCTGACCAGTCTATAAAAATGAAAGAGGCCATAAGAATTTCTGCTTTGCTCACTCTGGTATCTAGACAGTGTCTGGACTACAAAAATATTCAATAAAAATTTGTTGCGCAATTTAGCCCCAATTAAGATGTGTGCCCTTTTTGCCCTGCCTTATCTAAATAGTTTGCTGATTTCATGACCTCCTCTCCCCTGGCATAGCCAGCTATTCCCCATTATCTACAGGCACATTCCTGGTTCACATGAAATGAACCTTTCAACCTTCATTTACTCAACTCTCTTTTTCAAAATTAGCAATAGCATGAGAGGTAAATAGCTATAACACAAACCATAAAGAAACACTCTTCTTAACAGAAAAGGGAAAAATGAGAGAGAATCATTTCAATTCTCTTAGTTCCTTCCTATTTTCCCAAATATGGCTCACTGATAAAAGGGCCAGGAATGTTCCTTGAACAGTGCCCTGAAGCTCACAGACCCTGGGGATAGCTGGGGATAGATGGACAGAAGTGGGAAAGCTCCCAAATCTAAGTACTATTGGAAAAAAAGACCATTGACAGCCTTTCCTGTCAATCTTCAGGACACCAAAAAAGAAGACTCTCCTGTTCTTCTCTGCCCAGACGCAGCACTTAGTGAGTGCCTTTGGGGTCTGAGGAATTCATAATTTTCTTTGGATCACATATGCTAGTACATGGTTTATGTGGAAATTCATTTATTCCAGGGTCACATGAATGACTACAAAGGCCTTGGAGTCATAGATTTTACCATAATTGTTTAAACTTCTCCTTTCCTGCTTTATGGAGTATTAAGCTCAACGTGCTCAACTTCACAATGACTAAACAGTCCTGGGTTCCTATAAGTACTAACATTTCCTGGCTGCCTGGTCACTAACACACTTAACCATCACCCTATAGGTCCCCAAAACAAGACAAGTCCTCAGGTTGAGACTAGGCCCTTTTCATGCCCTGAGAATCTTTCTAATTCTGACTGGCAATAAAGAATATTTTAGATACAAGAGCCAAGTTCATATCTGCTTAGTATATTATTTGAAACCAGAATACTTGTGGCTCCTATATTTAAAGTTGTCTATATTTTTTGGTGTCACTGAGTCCTTTCTATTTCTTTGTTGCACTTGCTACAACCATTATAAACTTTTTTTGTGTTGTTAGGGATCCAACCCAGGGCCTGGCTCATACTAGGCAATTACTTTAACCCTGAGCCATACCCTTTCTAAGGAAGGTTCCTTCCTCAAGTTGATGAGTGGCTGAGCTGACCTTGATACCTGTATCTCCTCACTAGTTTCTGATTTAATTGGCCCATGGTGGGGTCCAGGCATCAGATTTGTTTTAAAACCATCTGTTAAGGTTTGATTCAAAAATGTGCCCCATAGGTCATGTGTTTGAATGTTTGGTCACAAGATGGTGGCTCTCTTTGTGAGGCTGTGGAACTTTGAGAAGTGGGACCTAGCTTGTGGATGTAGGTCAGTGGGGGCAGGCCTTTGGAGGTTTTCTGTGGACTCCCTGTTCCATCAGCTCTCTGCTTCCTGGTGCCATGATGTGAAGTTATTTGCCACATGCTGCCAGCTGCTCTGCCATGCCTCCCTGCCATTATGGACTGTGATCCTCTAAACTGTGAGGTAAATAAACTCATCTTTCCATCTTAAGTTGATCTGTCAGGTATTTTGCCACACAAACACACAAGCTAACTAACATAGAAAATTGGTACTGCACAGTGAGATCATTGCTGAGCCAAACTTGACCATGTGTTTCTTAAGCCTTTGGAACTTATTTACAGGAGGAGTTTGGAAGCATTTGGGGATGTGGATTAGAGAAGCTCTTGAATGTTATAAGCAGAGTTTGAGAAGCAATTCTAGTGGAAATTCAGAAGATCAGAATGCCAACAGAAATGAGGATAGTAAAGACAGTGTTCACAGAGTTTCAGAGGACATTATTGGAAATTGGACTAGAGGCCATTCATGTTACATTCTGGCAAAGAGTTTGTCCATAGTTTGCCCATGTCCTAAAGATTTGAGGGAGGCTGAATTTAAATGTAATGGACTATTTAACTTGGCAGAGGAAATATCAAAACAAACTAAAATTGAGGCTGTGGCTTGATTATTACTGGATGCTTTTAGCCAGATTTATGATGAAAAAATGTTAAAAAGCAGAGAAAAATGATTTGAAAAATGTGCAATTTGGCAAGAAAAAAACTACAACATGTTTAAAGTTGTAGACAAGATATGTTCAGACATACAGAGGTGACCACTGCAGCCATGGTCCAAAAGGGTCTAGCCAGGCCTGGCATGGTGGTGCATGCCTCTAATCTCAGCAACTCAGGAAGTGGATGAAGGACAATCATGAGTTTGAAGCCAAAGGCAGCCAACATAACCTAATGAGACCCTCACTCAAAATAAAAATAAAAATGGACTGAGAGTTTAGCCCAATGTCAGAGCACTTGCAAAAATATGTATGATACCTTGAGTTCAATCCTTAAGTGCTAAAAAAAAAAAGAGAGAGAGAGAGAGAGAGAGAGAGGGACTCAGCTGGAGTAGACCTTGGAATCATCCGTATAGTGCTGGTTTTGTAAGCATTAAAAATGCAAGAGTTAAAGGGTTATAGAGGCTGCCACCAAGGTTTCAGAAAATATCCTGTGAGGTTGAGCAATGTGTACCAGAGTTCAGTTCCCCGTGGACAGCCCCTGAAGAGCTGGTGCCTATAGCTCTGAGGGTGGAACCTAGGGTGTAATGGCCACCCTAGGATGTTGGTGATACCAGCAAAGAGAAATATCTGTAGTAGGAAGTTACTGCCAACAAACAGAGCCAGCCCAACAGAGCCATGTGTGCTGCAAATGGCAAAGCAATAGGAACAGAGCTGCCCAGGTCTATTCAAGCCTAAATGATGTCACTGCATGTCTCACATGCCAGGCATGGAGCTACCAGGTTTGTGTGCCCTGCTGGATTTTAGTCTTTCAGTTTTGCATTGGACCGATATTTCCTTTCTGTGCCATTCCTCCCTTTTGGAATGGGGATGCTTTCTCTGTATCATTATATGTTGAAAAGATGTAACTTGTTTTTTTGTCTGGCAGGAGTTCACAGCTAAGTTGGTCTTGAGTCTCAGTGGAGACCTTGGACTTGGTCTTTTGAACAATGTCGAGACTATTAGGACTTTGGAGACTCTTGACGTTGGACTAAATGCACTTTGTGTTTTTCAGATGGCCATAAACATTTGGGGGACAGAGGCAGAGTGTTAATGGTTTGACTCTAAAATATCTCCCAAAAGTCATGTGTTTGAATGTTTGGTCCACAGGTGGTGATGTTGCTTGTGGAGGCTGTGGAACTTTGGGAGGTGGGACCTAGCTTGTGGAAGTAGGTCACTGTGGGCAGGACTGGGGAGGTGTTATGTGAGCCCCTGATTTCAATAGCTCTCTCTGCTTCCTGATGCCGTGATGTACAGTTGTCTGACACAGGCCCTACTGCCAGCTGCTCTGCTGTCTCTCCCTGCTATTAAGAACTATGATCCTCTAAACCAGACTTGTCCAACCTGAAGCCCATGGGCCACATGCAGCCCAGGACAGCCAGTAATGTGGCCCCACAAAATCTTTTAACGTCAAGTGTTTTATAGCATTATTTATTAGCATTATTGTGACCCCACACACACACTAACTAAATTACATAATTTATGTGCAGTCCAATGCAATTCCTCTTTACTAGTTGTGACCCAGGAAAACCAAAATATTGGCCACCTCCACTCTAAACTATGGCCACATAAACCTGTGCTTGCTCTTTAAGTTGTTCAGTCCGGTATTTGCCACAGCAACACACAAGCTAAGTAGTACATTATCCAGGTGATTCTTATCCTTCAGGAGACTTCAAAAGTCAGGGTTGAGAGCTATTGGTCTGGAGAAGGGCTTCTAAAAATTTAGTGAGGATGGGAATCACTGGGGAACCTTATTAAAATGCAAACTCAGTAGGTAATAGAGGGGGCCTGAGAGTTTGCATTTCTAACAGACATTATTATGGTTATACAATGATTAAAAATAATATGATTATTAGCATCTAAAATAGCATTGTAATTATCTCAGGATTGTTTTATTTTGTTTTGCAGCACTGGGGATGGTACCCAGGGCCTGTGGACAGGCTAGGCAAGCACTCTACCACTGAACTATACTCCCTGTTTCATAATTCTGGTATTGATCTATAGCCCACACTTCAAACAAGAAGTCTACTTAAATAACCTGAGGTTATTTAAATTTAAATATGTTTCACTTTATAAAATAAAGTTAAGTGAAAGTAAAAAGATTCAGTGCCTCAGTCACTGGCCTCATTCAGGTGCTCAGTAGTCACATGTGACCAGTAGCACTTTGCTGAATAGAGCAGGTATAGAAACATTTCCAGTGCCAAACATTCTGCTAGACAGTGCCACGCCAGGCTGTTCATTTCCTGTATTTCAGTTTGTAAGAAACTACATTTACCAAGCCCACAGCTAATGCATTTCTGCAGCCCCCAAGGGCTTTAATGATATGTATATTTTGTAAGCATTTTTGCTTTGGACTTTCAAAGGCAAACCTCTTCCCAGAAGATAGTGGGTTGCCCACTAGAAACCTGATTTCAGAATCATTTTCCATACACATAGTTGATTTGTACTATTGTTGTTTTGTTCATTGCTGGTGTTTTAGCGAAAGTAGTCTTTATTGAAGCTATAGTTGAGTTTGTTTGCCCTCTTTGGTTATTTTTTAACTTCTTTTTAGGAAGGACTTGCCAGTGTCTCTTGCCAACTTGTTTTGCAGGCATTACTTGCCTGACAGGGCTGGGATTTAGCTCAGTTGGTAGAGTGCTGTTCTGTAGTCTCTGAGGTCCTGAGTTCAATTCCCAGCACCACAAAAATGGGAGAAGGATGTGGTAATCCACTCCCAAGGCAATCCTGAAACGATCAGCCATTGAAAACCCTATGAGGTTGCTATGAGTCGGCACATCACAACAACAACAACAAACTCACCTGACAAACAATTTTGTCTAGTATTTGTTGACCTTCTCTTTACTCTGGTCTGGCACCTAGTTCACTCTTCCTTTAATTCACTCTACACCAGTGCAGAGTACTACTGGTCTAGCATTAGGTAGCTGCTATGGGAGTTAAAGAAGAAATAGCAAGTGGCACGTCCTTCCCCCTCACCTAGTTTATAATTGAAGAGAGGACTGGCAATGAGACAAGTAAAACGCAAAACCTCATTAAGTTGCTAGCAGTGGCTGCTGAGTGGTAACACACTAAAACATTAAAGCAGATTAGTTTCTCATATTAGCCAGCTATCACTGAGGAAAGGGCAGGGCCCAATAAAATGGTACACGGGAGAAGCTGGATTTAATGGACGGGAGGAGGCCAAGGTGAGGTCAGGAAGGGCTAAGATATGACAAGACTGCAAACAGGGGAAGGTACAGCTCTATGGCAGACAGAACTTGGAGCAAGAAGAAAGGGATGGAGCCAGAAAGAGAAAAATATGATTCAAGATGGGAAGTAGGTGGAATTGACTAGTAAACATCTTGTTTCAGAATTTTGTAGGAAGCCATAAAGGAATCTGTCAACCCCATATTTATTGAGGTTCCATCAGGGCAATTATGTCCTCCAATGGAGAGGATACAAATATAAGGATGGAGTGAGGAGAGGGATGGGTCCCTGGAAGGAACGGGCTTTGTGCTCCTGCCTCCTGAGACTTCTGAAGGCAGATTGTCTGGAAAAGATATAGAGTAAGAGAGCTTAAGCATCCCTAGCACAGTGAAAATGGCACTGAATAGGGAGGGGGGAGGGCCAAGTTCCATTCCCAGCTCAACCTGGTGAGTTTAGGACATTCTTGGTCTTCTCTGGGCTCATTTCCAAAGTTATACCACAAGAAAGGGGAAGATCTTTCACCACTGAACTTCTGTGGTCTCTGATTCTATGCTGCAGACCAGTGGTTTGAGAACTGGGTTAGAGAGAGCAATGGTGGAGCCTGGCACCATCCCTGCACCTGCCCCCCACACAGCAGCCGCATTTCTGTCTGTTCACATACCAGGTTCTGTAGATCACAGATCACGATGCTGTTGTGAGAACTGACCGCACTATTGCCCCAGAGCTTTTCTCTGACTCTTAAAGCCTTATATATATCTTGGGAATTTAAATGCATAAGAAGGAGGAAGAGTGGGTAAGGGTGAGGGAAGAGACAGAGAGAGAAAGGGAGAGTGCACCCGGCACTATGGCCCACTTGGGGCAGAAGAGACTGGATGTCTCCACTAAACCAAGCCACAGAGAGTCCTTTCCTGTAACTCGTACTTGTTAATGAGACAGGGTCATGAAGATCACCACCCTTTTATGTACAGGAAGCTTATAAGTAAAGTTGACTGATCATTAAACAGAGCAAAAATTGTACATCCATATTAGTTATCATTTTGAAAAACTGTACAATACCTAAATGATATTGTTTTTATTCAACCTCATTGGGGCCTTAAAAATTCGTCCTTTGGAGCCTGGTCATTTCTAAGTATATTTTTTCTAAACCTTTGGGAAATTGGTAGGTTACCTTTCATTTTCTGAGCAATCGGGACATTGTAGCACACCCCTCTAGAGTGAACATCTTGTTGTGGGAAGAGGTGAGGCAAGCTGATTTGAAAGGCAGGTAGAGGCCAATTCATAAACTCTAGTTTGTGTGCTCAGGGTCACCACCTATGGGAAAGACTAGCCTTCCTAACATATGCCCTTGGCCAGAAGGTCAACAAAGAGAACTCTCCACTTTGCAAACGAAACCCTTCAGTTTAGAGAAAGAACACAGCTATGATTTAAAGAGAAGCCTATTTCTCTTTTCGAATTTTCCAACTTGACATGTTGCTGTAGTGCACTTCACATCTGATTACATTAGTCACATTGCATTATACCATATCAGATGTGACATGATGCAATGGGATTGTGAGCTGTGTATAAAGATGTACACGCAGTCAATAACTTCAGCCCATTCCTGACGCCGGAGCTGAGCCACCCACCTTCCTGGTAGCCTTTTTCTAATTCAGATAAAGTATCTGATTCTCTCGTCGAAGAGGAAACTCCATTAGTCCCCATTAGTCCTTGCTTGAGTCATCAGCAAGAAAAGAAATGATTCTAGATCTCTTCCTTAAATCACAGCTGCTTTTTCCATCCTAGGCCCAACCTGGAATCTTGTCTCTCCCTGACACTTCCAGCAATGATGCCTTCCATGTGTCCAGCACATTGTAATTTGCAAGTTGCTTGCAAATCCATCACTCATTGACATTACACATTCTTAGAAGCCCAGCCTTAGCAGAGACTTTGTCACATTTGGTTATCTGATTTTAAATGTTCAAAAGTGTATTTCTTTCCCCAAGAGCCCCCTCTCTGTAACAGACAACAATCAGCTGGCTATGGCTATGTGTGGCATATGCCGGCTATGAGCCTGTGTCTTTATGATGGTCTGCTTTGCATTTGGTCCTTTGTGTGACTCAATTTTATTTTAATCTAAGTACTGATTAAAAGGAAACTTCTGAAGTCACATATCACAGCTATGGTACACTAACTTCAGGATGAATTAGAATGTTTTCCCACAGCAGGGACCAAGAAAATGATACCATCATCCCAGGAAATACAAGTCTGATCAGTCACAGTATGATTAGAACAAACCTAATTCAAAAGTTGTACTTGGTTCTTAACACTGGTTTTCTTCATTTCATTATTTTCAAATGAGTCAAAGAAACTTCCAGAATCTCTTCATAAAGAACCCAAGATCCTGGCTCTGTCTTCCTTGCTTCCAGGGAAAGACCATTGCTTAACTTCAGCCATTACAATCTGACAACAACTTCTGGGGCAACAACGTAGCCTTTGTCTTCCTTCCTCAAAAGAAATAATACCCTTCCAAGAATCATGATCCCTACTCTAAAAGACTTCCCCTCAAATGCATGGGTCAGAATTATGCCACACAATTTTTAAAATCAACTTTTGGCCAGAGGAATGGAATTACTATAACTGGACAAGAAAGACAACCATGATATGCATGATATTCTGTCTGCCATAGAAGCAATCTCTGAGAAACACCATTTAAACTATAAGGAAATGGGAATGAGTGTCAGAATTGTGAGGAGGAGACCCAGCAGGGAAAATGTTCTTGGTGAGATTCAGCCTGAGTATACACTTCTCCTTGAGATAGGAAGGGTCAAGACCTAAGCGTCCCCAGGTTGTTCTCACACACCATCAGCCACAAGCAGTCTCTCTCAGCTTGGTCTGGCGTAGACCAAGCATTTAGCTCCCAAGAACAGTGTGCTTACTCCCCTCAAAGCAGACCATTATTTATCCTTGTTTACACAAAATACATGTATGCTATTTTTTATACATCAGATGTGTATACACACACATACGCACACACACACACATACATATAACAGTGTGCCAAATGTATACATGTCCTGGGGTGAAAACTTCCCATTTTTCTGGCTTAAGAATGCATCATATACTTATTCTAGTGTGATAGCAGAATAAAATCGAGAATGTCATGCTACGCATTGCTACCATAATTCAACTTCAAAAAGTAATTGATAGATCACATCTTTTAAAATGTGTACACATTTTTGACACCCCTGTGTGTGTATATATGAATACTTATAAATATATATCTATACATATATGCATATACATTTTTAATAGCTGCCATGATCTGTACGATGATTCTTCTCCATGATAAATAGCCTCAGTTTCTAAAAATGTCTCTGCAATACCTAAGGTCAAACTTCTTCTTAGCCCATTAATTACAATACAGGGTTAACCCTTGAAGTTTACTAGCTAAGTGCCCCCAAATTGTTAGTCATTGGCACTCTGGTATGAATTAATTTCATCAAATAGAGATTTTTCCTGAAGTTTTTTGGAGAGTACTAGGAGGCAATGGAGAAAATACAACTAAAAGAAGATAATCAAAAATCTTAGAAGAATAAGGCATTGAGGACACATTTTGCTTATGATACTGGCTTACCTAAGATTCGTTATAGCTTGGTGCATCCTAACTCATGGTAGGTAGGCAACCTAGGTATACTAGGCTGAGCTGTGATCTAGAAACTTCTGAGAAGATAAACACTGACAGCAAGTACTAGAAGGGAAGTTCTGGCTTGAGGTAGAATGAATTCATTCATTTGCCAAGTATTTTACAGAATGCCTATTTTGAAGTAGGCACCCTGCTAGACATTGTATATACAATTTGGAAAGTACATAATGTAAATGTCTGTTTGTCTAGGAATTTAGTTGGCATAAAGCAGGGGGAAAGAGGAGATGATCAAAGCAAAGGATCAGAAGGTGTCCCAACTCTCTGGGACACTCTGGGACACTTAAGGGAGGACAAGAAGAATCTAAAAGCAGGCAATATCCAGTGCAGCAGGAATTATATGACAGGTAAAGCTATAGACCTCTTGACTTTGGATAAGGAACCAGTAATGGAAAACAGCAGTTCTCAAAGGATGAGGGCATTTGATTAAGAGCCACAAGTACCTGGACAAGGACCCAGCCACTAGGATGTAGAGGCTGGGACTTCTGCACAATAGAAGAGCTTCTTTATGAAAATAGGAGTATGTGGTCACAGCTGAATGGGGGCAGACTGACATAGTGCTGAGCCCCAAAGTTAGAGCCCCCAAATCTCCTTTTCTAAGATCAAGATAGGACCTGAAGCCTGAGGAACAGCTAACCTCCACTGCAGGGGTCCTGTGACTCCAGAAGTTAGTGCCACCACCCTCTCCTTGTTTCCTATGTTCTTAGACATGCCAGTCCTCATTTCTTCAATTTGGGAACTGTTGTTGCCAGTTAGATCAAAAGAATGTAGCAATGTACCGCCCCTTGAAGCTGCTTCTAAGGAATACCAAGTTAGTGAGAACAAAACATTTTGTTTCTCAGCTTTACAGGAATTACTGGAGAAAATGAGCTACACTTACTGTAATTTAGAATAAAGGTACATACATAATAAATAAATAGACATCAAACCACCCAAATTTAAGTAGTTGTATAGCTTAGCTGGACTTATCTCTAAAACTTACAAAGCCATCGTCACCTCACGTCACCTGACAAAAAAAATCTTTTCTCTCATCTTCATAATTTTCTCTCCTTGTAAGTGTGTTAACAGTTGCAAACTTCAGACAATTGGTAATTCGCCAGCAATTCAACATTGTAGAGTGCTACAGAAATGCTTAGTACTCATCAATTTTAAGTAATAGCCTTGGCTGATTTGATTATTAGATTCTTGGAATTTCCCACTCAAATACCAGCTCTTCCTTTCTAAGATAGAAGGGTATGGTTTCTCTCTTCTAACAAGAGCAAACTGCTGCATAGGCTACAAATAAATTCTCTACTTCCCAGAACCAAAGGCAAATTTACAAAGCTCCGTAAAACACATGCATGACTTGCTGATGCAGCTGCATAATTAAAAGAATACTAATATATTGACTAGTTCTCCCCAGAATAATATTCATAAGTCAGTGCTGCATGAGCAAAGCTTGTTGCTAAAAAGGATTATAAGCAATATCATATTTATGATTAAATAGAAAGAATGGCTCAGGTTTGCTTTGTCCAAATCTCTTACAGATATCCAAAATGCTCCATTGGCTGATTTTTATATGCCCTGAACCATCATGATGATAACCATAAGGAAATGGTTGTCCGATGTCCAGATTTACCACCAAGTAATTGCTTTATCCTCATTCCACTGGCCCTCTGCCTCCCAAACTCAATCCATAGAAGGCTTATTTTTAGCAGTGACTAAAGGACTCCATGCTCTAATTTATGCACACATATAAAATCAATAATTACTTAGTCGACCTTTTCATTCGTCTAAATTTGGCCTGGCGTAATGGAAGCTGCCCACATGGTTTCCATTGAGAATGATAAATAGGAGACAGCAGTGCATCTCTATCTTGTCTCTCAGGGTCAGATGAAATCAGAGGCAGGTCGAAGCTCAGCCAGTCCTTGCACTGAGCCACACAAACTTTTCTTTGAGTCAGATTCCATTCTGATGAGCACTGAGTCTCTTTCCAATGGGGAATGCTAACTTTGACTCAGCCTCGCTCTGGCCTTGTGTAGGATTCAGGCTTTGAGTATGTTTATCCACTGAATTAATAGGAACAGTTTTTACAAGGAGTGTCAGCAACAGTACAGGGCTGTTCCCCAAAGCGGGCTCAAAACAGAGGCACTCCGATAAAAAGTTGGCTGCAGGCGTCCCGGTACAAAGTGTGGGAGGGAAATATCCATGGATCTAGAAAGACTTCTAGAAATGTTTCTCTATGTTTCTTTCCAACAGCCTCTTTAAATTTTGGAGATCTTCTTTTTCTTTTATTCTTTTTTGATTTTTGTTTGTTTGTTTTTGTTTGTTTGTTACAGTATTTGGAGCTGAACCCAGTGCTTCACACATACTTTGCAAGTGCTCTACCTCTGGGATGCACCCCCAACCCATTTTTTACTTTTTATTTTGAGTCAGGGTCTCACTAAGTAATGCCAGCTGACTCTGGCCTCGAACTTGTGATCCTCCTAACTCTGCTTCCTGAGTCTCCAGGATGACAGGCATATTCCACCATGCCTGGCCTGAATTTTGGAGGTTTTCTTATCGTTTTGCTTGGACACCTCTAGAAGGCCAATTTCCTACTGAATGAGCAACAATTAAGCTCTACTTTGTTTTTAAATGGCAGAAGGACCTAGCAGCCCACTCCCAAAACAATCTGCCATTGAAAACCCTATGAACAGCAGAGAAGCACTGACACAATGCCAGGCATGGCACAGTGTCAGGGAGTGTTTTGTTCTGTTGTACATAGGGTTGCTATGAGTCAGACCCAAATCGAAGGCACCTAACAACAAAAATTTGGTTTTTAAAGACTAAATTTCTAGCTTTCAGAGCAGCCCCTTTTATTTTTCCTGAACTTACCTAAGAGGAAAATATTGGGATGGTTATAATTTTTCCTTTTTCGCTCAGGATTATTGAAATTTGCCAGCAAGCCTGTCTTCTAGCTTTAATTTACTATTATCAAAGCAGAAAGGAGGCTGCCATATCTGATGTTAATCACACCCTATATCTTGAATTCCATGCCATTGTTCTCACTAGGTACAATATTCAGTCATCTTTGTCAAATGGCACAGCCAGCCAAAACCAGTATCTCTCCCACCAGGAACTATACCACAATGAGACCTAGAACTTGAAGTACAACTTTGAGTTTATATAGGAGCTGGTGAATTATATTAATAAACATAATAATATTACTATTACTATTACTTAACTATTTATTGATTTTTGTTTTGCATTTACTACATGCTAAGCAATTTTTGGGCTGGGATTTAGCTCAGTGGGTAGAGCGCTGCGCTGCAGTCTCTGAGGCCCAGCACCACAAAAATGGGAGAAGGACCTGGCAATCCACTCCCAAGGCAATCCTGAAGCACTCAGCCATTGAAAACCCTATGAGGGTCACTATGAGTCGGATACCGACTCGACGGCACCTGACAACAACAACAAGCAATTTTTAAAGTGTTTTATATTTATTAATTTATTTATATATAAATATATATTAATTTTATATATTAATTAATATATTAATATATTAATATTTATATAATTAATGTTTATTACTTCATTGAATCCTTATCACAAACCTGATGTGGGAAATATGATTATTTCTGTCTTGCTTACAAAACAACTAAGTGACTTTGTCCAAGGACACAAAGATAGCGAGCGGGAGAACTGAGCTTATAACCTAAGCAAATCCAGGTCCATCTACTGAGCTCTCACTGTTTTAGGATTTTAAGTACATTATCTGATTTAAGCCTCCTAACAGGCTCTAGCCTCCCAAACCTGGCTTCTATCCACAGTGCTACAGTAACCTCTTCAGATTTTCTGCCTCATAATACAGTACTTCTCTACAAGTCTCGAACAAAGGCTCAGCCAGGAGGACCTTTTACGTACCAGACATTCTGTGGCACTGGTCCCTGTGTTTATCAACCACTTTTTAGGAAAGTTCGGTATTCCTTAGCACGGATGCCTGGCATGCAAAAATCACGGAGCTTATCCAGTGATCGCTGACACCAGGGAGCAGCGACGGAAAGATCACACGGCCTCGAAGCCAGGAGGGGAGGGAAAAGAAGGCTGAAGAGAGGCTTTGGAACACAAAAGCCCCAGACTCTCAGGGGTTTGGTGGCCAGATGCTCACATCTTTGCATAAAACATGGGCACAGGGCTGTCAGGGGACATGGTAAGGATGGCTCCTGGGGGCAGCCAGCAAATTGGAGGATGTGCCTTGGTGAGGAGGGGAGATCAGGAAAAAGAGGAGAAAGGAGGCTTTTCTCTTGCATGTGCCTAAGAAATGCATATTGCACAGAGCTAAGGGGAAAATCAGAACAATTCAAGTGCTAAGACACCGAGTGTGTTGCTTTAAATTCTCCTGGCAACATCTCACGTCCTCACTGACACAGAGGGGAATCTAGCCACCTGTCAACCCCAAGACACACAGCCGACTGTTCGGGGAGATATTCTAGACAGGAAGGAGCCTGCCACAATAATTACAACACACTGCGCTGGCCTTAAACAGTACGGTACTCAATGCGTTATCTAAGGCTTTTTTGTCAGCCCCTCTGAAAGCCATCAGCTAACTGGGCAAGCTTTACTGGCCAAAGAAACTGATGTTTGGCTTTGGGTGATTTGTGGAATCTGAATTCTCATTATTCTGAAAATATGACAATCCACAATTGAAAACCTCTAAGGAAGGAATGCCAGGTGCCAGAAATGACAGAGAAATCTAGGGACACTGAGATTGTTTAATTACACACACTGGATTTTTAATGGAGTCATTCCACTTGAAGAATGTGCAAGTATTTTTAATTTTTCAATTAAAAATAAAACCTTACTTTTATGCAGCAAAAGTAGCGAGATTAAGAATTTAAAAGTTATTTACAGTATAATTAAGATAGAACTGATAGTAATTTTTAAAGTCTGTAAGTTTATCAAATGAATATTTTGGAACACATGGCTATAGAAGCTGGAGAAGATGTACATCAGTCTTGCTCCCCAGGAAAACATGGCTAGAAGAAAGATGTCCAGATGCGCTCTTATTTATTCCTATCTAGAGAGAGGATGTAATAGCACAATCAGTACGCCTGGGGCTTCCAAGAGGCTGATTACAGGGAAATGTTAAAATAATTAAATATGGATACCCTGGTTAAGTGATGACCAAGAGGGGACACAGTAAGTACCTACTAAATTTTGGTGGCATGAACACAAAGAATGTAAGGAATTGGTGACTCAAATTTATGAGAATAAATTATTAGAAATAAGGAAATCTAAAAATTGGGAGAAGGACCCAGCAACCCACTCCCAAAAATCAATCCACCACTGAAAACCCTATGAATAGCAGAGAAGCACTGACAATATTGTTTCACCTATTGTACATAGGGTTGCTATGAGTTGGACACCGACTTGACAGCACCTAACAACAACAACGACAACAAACATGGAAAATAGTCTAGAAACTGAGGAATCCTTCATGATGAAGCCCAACTAGTTCATGATTAATCTCCCAGAGGGATGTGGCAAAAGACAAATCAGTCAAGACTTTTAAATAAGACTCTTCAGAATACTCTAAGGAAAGACCAGGCAGGGCCTGATATTACCTGGAAAAATCATAAGCATTAGCAGGTCCAAATCCTGATTAGACATCAGAATAAAGATGGACACTTCTAAGGGTACCTCAGAGATTCTCCATCAGTTTGATTTTGGTACAATGTTGGATTCTCTATGATCAAAAATTTCCTAAGGATTTCAGCAATCAGGAGGTAACAAGTATCACATGTACTTACCCACCATAACCAACCATAAAACTGAACAATATATATGCAATAACCATTTTCAGGCATTTTACAACATACGGAGAATGTAGAAAACAAAACAGTAACCTCCATGTTTACCTCAGCTCTGCCGGGGAACACTTTATAAACCAGCACAGGAAAACTGAGCTCAATCACGGGTCTTATTGAGAAGAGTGTCTTGACAATTTAGTGATATAATCCATGTAAAGCAGTTAACACAGTTAACATACACTCAGATTTCAAGTTGTAGTTATTATTAAAATATATCTGTAAAATAGTGATTTTCCCAAAAATAACACCAGCATTTTGCAGACTTCAGGGAAACTATTAAAGAGAAATAATAATTGAATTTCTCTAAATAAAGAAATATAATTCATTTTGTTTTAATTGCTATACAGTCTTGTATTTAGGGTATCTGTTAATTCTAAGTTCAACTAGAATTCAAGGTCACAGAGGCAACTGGAATTTGTGGAGTGGACACTAGAGAGGAGATAATTATACAGGGAAGGATCCCACAGAAATCCGCAGAGGGTTTCCTGTGAGTGTTTAGGGATATGAATATAGACAATGACTGCATTTGACTCTGCGACACTAGCAGAGAATGGCAACTAGGGAGTTGTAAACAGAATGGGAATTTTGAAGGTGCCAGGACTAGCAGATGTTGAAGTCCTGATCAGCCACAAAGGAAAGAATTCTCTGTAAATTCCAGGCATCCCACTAAGACCCAAAAAGGCCACGCCTAAGTAGTAGGTCATTCTACATTCCTATAGCAGACCCTGAAAACAAGCCTCAACAGGATCAAACTGATTTGCCATGCTCAGTTTTTTGGCAGTACAAAGTTTAACATTCTTGGGGGAAAGGGAAAAATTCATATTTTCAACAATCTAATAACCCAATATCTACCACATAATAAAAATTATTAGGCATGCATAAAAGCAGGAAAACGTGGCTCATAACCAAGAGAAAAATCTACCAATATAAAGAGATTCAGAGATAATGCAGATAGTTGTTGGAAGTATCAGAAAATCATCTTAAAACAGCCATTATAAGTATGTTCAATAAGTTAATGGAAAAGAGAAACATATCAGTAAATAGATACTCTTGGGACAGACATAGAAACCAAAAACAGATTTTAAAATCAGTAGAATATCTGAAGTTAGAAATTCAGTAGATCAGCTTGACAACACATCAGAGACTGCAAAAGAGATGATCAGTATGCCAAAACTGATGAATAGAAACCCTCCAAACTGAAATACTAAAAGAAAAATATGGAACAACAACAACAACAACAAAACCAGCAGTAACCTAGTAAGCAACACCAAAGGGGGCTAGCATGTGTAACTGGAGTATTAGAATAAAAGGAGAGAGAGATACTGAAGCAGAAAAATAATATATCCTGAAATAATAACCAAATATATTCCAAATTTGATATAATCCACAGATGCAAGAAATCTCAAGAGAACCCAAGCAGGGTAAGTATAAATGAAACCTTACTTCTTGTTGTTAGGCGTTGTCAGATTCGACCCATACTGACCCTATGTACAACAGAACCAAAACACTCCCCAAGAGGTACTTTGTCAGTATTTTTGTTACTCATAGGGTTTTCAATGGCAGATTGTTTCAGGATTGTATTGGGAGTAGCCTGCCAGGTCCTTCTCCCATTTTTGTGGTGTTGGCATCAAACTCAGGGCCTCAGAGAGTGCAAAACAGCACTCTACCAACAAGCTCCGAAACTTTATTTAGGCATGCCATCATGATATTACTGAATACCAACTATAATGAGAAAACTTAAAAATAGTCATAGAAAAAAAGACATTACATTCAGACAACAATAAGAATGGTAAGTAATTTCTCTTCACAAACAACTCAAGGCAGTAGATACTGTAGTGATATCTTTAAAGTGCTAGAAGAAAAATAGTTATCAACTTAGAATTCTATATCCAAGTAAAATTATCCTTCAAAAGATAAAAGAAAAAGACAGTTTTAGATGAACATAAGTTGCGAGAATTTGTCAGCAACAGACCTGACTACAAAAAGTATTAAAGGGATATCTTAGGCTAGGGGAGATAATATGAGAACTCAATCTTACCTGCAATAATGAAAAGTGTTGAAAACAGTAAATATCTGAGTAAATGAAGATATTTCTTTCCATTTTATTTCTTTGTTATATAACCATTTTTAAAGCAGAAATATTAGCAATATGTTTAGAATTTATAAACATATATAGGTGTAATGGAGCAAATAAAAGCATACCTATGTTAAGTTTCTTATATGTGGAGTGACAGAGTCTAATAAGAATTCAGAGTAGACTCTGATAAATTAGGGGTGCATATTATAGTCCAGAACAACAACGTAAAAAATAAAACACAGAAATATAGCTAATAAATCAAAGTAGAGATAAGATGTAATATAGGTCAGGCACTGTGATACATGCCTATATTCCCAATAACTTTGGGAGGCTGAGGCAGGAGGATCACAAGTTTGAGACTAGAAGGAGACTGTTCAACTTAGCAAGACCCTGACTCAAAATAAAAAGTGAAAAAGGAGCTAGGGGTGCACCTCAGTGATAGAGCACTTGCCTAACATCTGTGAGGCCCTGGGTTCAACTCCCAGTACACGGGTGGAAAAAAGATGTAATACTAAGCGTAACCCAAAAGAAGATATGAAAGGAGGGGAGGGGGCAAAGAACACATGAGAAAGGAGAAAACAAATAGCAAGATGGCAAGCTTAAACCTAAAGACAATAATAACTATATTATATCTAAATGCACTATCATTGCAATTGAAAGGCAGGGATTATCAGACTATAGGCAAAGGCCCAACAAAATGCATACTGCTTAAAAACAGATGAACTTTTAAAGAGAAAGTCACCTATTGTTTAAAAGAGGATAGATAGAATATTTTATGCAAACACTAGTAATGAGAAAACCAGAGTGGCCCTACAGATGTCAAAGTATATTTCAAGATAAGACAAAGATAAACAGAGATATTTCATAATGATAAAAAAGGCAATTCATCAAGGAAAAAATCCTAAGTGTGTATTCACCTAATAACAAGAGTTCTAAAATTCTTGAGGGCTGGGATTTAGCTCAGTTGGTAGAGTGCCTGCTCTGCACTCTCTGAGGACCCGGGTTTGATCCCCAGCACCACAAAAATAGGAGAAGGATATGGCAGGCCACTCCTACAACTATCCTGAAACAATCAGCCTTTGAAAACCCTAAGAGGGTGGCTATGAGTAGGACTAGACTCGATGGAATCTAACAACAACAAAATACTTGATGCAAAAACCATCAGAAATAAGAAAGAAATAGGCAGATCCATAATTATAGTTTGGGATTTTTAACACACAGTACTCAACAAAAGAAGTAGACAAGGTATCAGTAAGGATAGGGATTTGGGTAAAATTGTAAAAACCTCGCCATCTGGATCTTCTACAGTCCATTCTTGATCTTGTGTCTAAAAACTACTGGTTTACTTCACTGCTAACATTCAGAAGAATCCAGCCAAACCATCTAACCAGACAAGTCAACAGTTTTTTTAGGTTTTTTTTTTTTTTTATTGTTTGTTTGTTTGACTGATTGGGAGGATAAACCCAGAACCTCTTCAAGTATTATACCAAGTGTCTATCCTGGAAATTCTTTATATTCTGAAGCCACATGACTCTGTTGAAATCCATTCTCTTCCCTGTGGGGTTATATAGAATAGACTTTTAGAATTGAAGCAGTTTTAAACATCACATAGTTCAAATGCTCCATTTTACAGAAAAGATTCTACCGACTCTTTGTGGCCCAGTTCAATTGCCACGTCCACATTTAAAAGTGAGAAAGCAGTGCCCTAGAAAGGATGAGTAGCTTGACTAAGATCACACAGTCAGTAAGTGGGAGCACCTGGATTCTTACCTACATGATCTAATTCTGAAGCTCACACACTATCCTCATAAGAGACTCAGTAAATGCTTACTCAATTGCAGTAACAACTGAGAGAAATCAAGACACCGTAAGTTCCAAAGATGTTACTGCTTTGACATAGCTGGTTGGTCATGGAAGGAGCCAACTGTAGTACCCAGATCTTCTGACTTCTAACTCCTTCCACTCTACCACATTGTCTGAGAAAAAGCAAACTAAAATAAGGAATTTTTCAATCTAATCTCTTGCAACTAAAGTTGTGCATCAAATGAGTCCACTTTGAAGCATGAAAAAGTATGTTTCCCAGTTGTATGTTTTAATCTCATGGCAACTAGCATCTAACCAATGACTTGAAATGACCTAGGGAGGTATCCTTGTTAAACATTAATAATGCTCACTGTGGCTTCTCAATATCAATTGGATACAATTTATAAGTGAACAGTCTGGACTCTATTTAGATACAACAGTTTTATTGTTCTCCAATTGCTATCTTCACTTTGATGTCAAATCTCCATTTCTAGCTCCCATATCCCAGCAAAGCCCACAGCTTTGCAAGCATTTCCAGCTATTAAATACTCATCTCTGTAGAGCCCAACCTTTTAATAGCTTTTCCAATTTGATATTTAACTTTTCCACTTACTTGGGAAAAGCTAGTCTTCAGCCATAAGGCAGAGTTACATAGTCTCTCCTCCCCCAACCTCAGAGTTGGTGGAGGAAGGTAGTCAGCTCTAGGACCCTTCAAATTTCTTTTCTTTCTTGATCTCTAGCCCACCAGTGTGCTGAAGCAAGGAACGAGAATACAAGATGGCAGGCATAGTCTCCTGCAATTGGCCGATTTCTGGGGTGGTCTTCCTCTGCCTTGGTCTAGTGCCATCTTCTGTGTAGTGCTTCCTGATGTGTATGTGCTATTCTGTTTTTCCTGGAATAGCTCCCAAAGTGCTGAGGCTACTTTTAGAAAAGGGGGAAGCCACAGCTCTCTTTGGCCCCTGACACCATTCAGTGCCCCTCAAAGCTCTTCCTTGGGCAAAAGAAAGGGGTTCACTGTTATTAGTTGCCTGATTACCCCATGATCCATGCCTCCTTTTAATACCCATGGTTCTCTACTTGATGTCTTGAAAGCCATGAAAACACTCCATCCTCTGAGGGCTTCAGGGAATTGGCACTTGGAAAGCAACCCCATTTTCTTCCTGCAATTAATCCATGAATCAGTTTAGCAAGCCTCTTATCTTTGGGGATCAAAGGAAGATGAAAATTGACACTTGTCACCAGGGTCATGGGTACCTCCAAACTTCAGTGGAAAACAGCAGACTTTCTCAAGAACTTTCTCCCCATGCTTGACTCCTACCCAGTGAGAAGCACCAGGACAGACTCCTCAAGTACCCAGCTAGGGATGGGCTGACAGTTACCTCTCTTTACAGGCAGATCTAGTCCTTGTTGATGACTGTATGGGCATTTCCTTTATGTGACTTATAGGTAATGGGAGCAAGAACCTATCCTCCTTCTACCCATGAGAAAAGAGACTAAGACATTTTTTATCACAAACATCACATTTCAACTGACCATGTTTCTATCCTCCTCATTCATCTACCAGCAACTCCCTCATATCCATTTGTGGGGTCAGGTGATGGTGAAGGTAGCAGAGAAGGCATGTCTAGCTTTTAAGAAGCCCCAAGGAGCTGGGTTTGGTGGTACATGCCTGCAATCCTGGCAACTTGAGAAGTGGAGGCAGAAGAATTGTGAGTTCAAGGTCAGAAGCAGCCTGCATAAATTAGTATGATCCTGTCTCAAAATAAAAAGTGAAAAATAGGCTGGAGGTTGGCTTAGTGGTGGAGCACTTGCAAAAAACAGGTGTGAGATCCTTGGTTCGACTCCTCAGTACTGAAAATAAAAAGGCCCTAAGAAGCCATCTGCATATAACTAGATTAGATCCAGACTAAACTTCATCTAAAATTCATATGTTCAAGTCCTAACCCCCAAAATCTCAGAATGTGACTATATTTGGAGGTAGAATCTCTGAAGAGATTATAAGTAAGGTCATTGGAGTGGACCCTAATGCAATGACTGGAGGCATAGGAAGAGGAGATTGGAACACAGACACATGGAGGGAAGACCATGTGAAGACATGCTATCTATAAACCAGAGAGGTCTCAGAACAAACCATCACTGCCAACATCTTGATCTTGGACTTACAGCCCCCAGAATTGTGAGGAAATACATTTGTGTTGTTTATGCCACTCGGATTGTGGCATTTTATTATGGTAGTCAATGCAGGGTAATACAACCCCTTTAGAAATGAGGATAACCAATGCCTACTTACTTTCAAGTTTGGGTTCTAACTCTGAGACCACAAGAAAAAAAAAACGTTCAACATCCTGTTGTTATTCACGCATAAGAAATTATAAAGTTAGCATGTGAAATACAGAAAGGAAGATGCAGCCAAAAACACAAAAGTAATGAGCTGGAGGAGGAGGAAGAGGTGGAGGAGAAGCAGAGCAGCAGCAACTAGGAAAAAACAGACAAGGCAGAGCTTCAGAAGAATGTAGCAGTGAAGCAATGGAAACCTAATTGTACATGAGCCACATACCCATACTGGAGCCAAAGCACAAGGTGAGGTTATTGGTAAGAACCCTGGCTACATCAGAGTAGGCCAGTCCAAGTAATTTCGGGGGTAGATGAATAGGGCCAGGGTAAGAAAAGCGAATGTGTAAATCCACACAAATCCCAGAGTTACAGAAAGCAGACAGATCAAGGACAGCAGGTACACAAGTATCACCTAAGGAAACACGAATTGCATGAAATCAGCCACATTTTATGGGTCATGATCCAGATCCAAACTGGATCTGAGTAAAGCCAGAGGGGACATTCTACCATCTAAAGAATTTGGAGGATCCTCGTCTAAGTCTGAAGTTAGTCTGAGCGAAAAGATCTCCCCCATAAACCTGTCTCAGACTGAAAACTTGACCCCATAAAGGTTACATGTGATATTGGGTAATTTTATCTGAGTTTAAGAAATTGTACAACCTGGAGGGGATTATATTAGAAAGGCCCTTGAGATCAGGGACACTTAAATTTCAATTCTGATCCCATTTTTGGTTTGGATCTGAAATGTCTGCCAAAGGCCATAGGCTAAAAGCCTTGTCTCCAGCCTGTGGCACTATTGGTAAATGATGCAATCTTTAGGAGGTGTGACCTAGTAGAAGGAAGTGAGGTAACTAGGGGTGTGTCCTGGGAGGAAATATTGGGACCCTATATCCTCCTCCCATCTCCTCTCCTCCCCTTTCCTCTCCCCTCCCTGCCCCTCCTTTCTTTTCTCTCTTCTCTTCTTTTCTTCTATTTTCTCTTCTCTTTTTTTTCCCTCTCCTCCCCCCATCTCTTTGCTTCCTGGCTGCCATGAAGTGAGGTTAATTGCCTCTTCTGCCACAGGCTTCTGCCATGATGCACTGAGTCAGCATCAGCCCAAAAGCAGCACAGCCATGGACTATGGACTTATAGACTAAAACCTCTGAAACCACAAGCCAAAATAAACCTTTCCTCCTTTTCAGTTGTTTATCTCAGGCATTTTGTCACAGCCATGGAAAGCTGACTCACACAGACCTTCCTCACTTGCTGTATGCTATTAGGCAAATCATTTGGTTTCTAGGAGCTCAGTGTTCTCATCTGTAAACTGGAGATACCTTGTATGCATAACTGGAAGTCACATGCAATAAAGTGCCTGTTTCTTCCTAAACAAAGGTTCATCACCAAAGATAATCAGTAAATATTAGCTCCCTCTTCTTTCCACTGTCAAGGTGGCTAAAGTCAGAGCTTTTAGAGGACTGGGACAATGGTAGCTAGATTTTGAAGGTAAGGGTAAAGGAAGAAAGAGAGCCCAGAGAAATGAAGAACTGGCAGGTAGAGAGAAATTGGGGATCATGAAGAGGCACACCAAAATAAATGTTACAAGTGGGGTCTCTTTCATGATCTTGCTCAGAAATAGGCCTGTATGCAGGAGAGTATTTCTTCTTCAATCATTAGCCAAACACTGCCAATCAGCAGATTGGGGATGGACCCAGGGAGATGAAGCTGTGTCTCTGATCCAATGGACTGGACAGACATCCCTTTCTACTCATTATGCTCTGAAAAGACAATCAAATCTGCACCCTGCTATGAAGAGTGTGCCCTCCCAGATAAAGAAAAGCAGCTCCCCAGTTGGTTGAAGAGAAATAGCTAGAACTCCACCAAGTCCATTCATCCTGACCTCGATCAAAGTTTCACTTCTGTGGATTGGGATATTGCCCTGCAGTGTCTGATAGAAGGAACTCACTCCATGGAGAAAAATTCTCAGGGTAGCCACCCAGAGGACACTGATTATAAAGTACTCATGTGGCAGAGCTGGCAATTCCCACATCCAGATGTTAAAAGCTGGTTAATTAAGATTAAAACATACTTACTTTAGCAAATCCAGTCAATCCAATTCCAGCGTAGTTCTTTACCCATCCTTCATTTCCACAGAAATTTCTTTGTCTCTGTAGAGCAGCCATAAGTAAGGCAGAGAACCAGAATTTCACAACACTGTTTCTCAAGCAACATTGAAGAGTAGCTTATTTATTTGAAAAAGAGAAGAGAAAATTTTTAGGGAGGAATTAATTTGTCTAGTCTTTAAGCTACCATGTTTAAACACAAGGCATATGCTATAACTTTAAACGGTACAAAAGGTAAAGCTCAATGTTTCAATTGACCAGAGACGAAATGAAGAAAGATGAAAGCATGCAGCTGATTCCCATTCACAACATTTCACCAGCTCACTTGGGTAATTTTCTCCATCTTGACTCAGAAGGAAATTTTTCCCACTGAGTCCATCATAAATACTCTGCTGATACTTCCATTTCTCCCTTTGCTTGACTATAATACTGAGGCTAGAAAGCAGTGCCTGTACAATCTGCAAATTAAGATGATTTTCCCATATCCATAAACTTCAAGCTGAAGAGGCTATTCAAAAGCTGTGGTAAAGGAGGCAGTAACTGTTTTATCTTTCTCCATAAAACTCTAATGCATGGGAGGGAAAATAAAGAAACCCCAGGTATAAACACTGCTATTGTATGTTCAGTACACAGCCTCTGTGAGCTACCTACAACAAAGTTAGGGCTTTGAGTATGGATAACGATAAAATTCCAAACAGAACTCATGAGAGGAACCAAAACGATATGAAAAGGGTTTTTTTTTTAAATGGGATTTATTAGCAAGACCGTCCTTGGGAATTATAGTGACATACATAGAAGAGTTTTGCAAAGGCAAATTACACTATGTTGGGCATTATTCTACCTCAATTTAAAGGTAAAAGGCAAAAAACCAAAGGTCATCAGCCCAAGAGTATATTAATTTATATCTAATGTAGGGTTTTTTCCACACATGAAGAAGTCCAAAGGGGCAAAAATTACAGCTCCCACAAGAAACTTCTGGCAATAATCTTACATAATTTACAACATAAAGGACATTTCTATGTCCAGGAATTGTGGCTGATCAGCAGTGTAAAAAGGGACCTATACAACTCATTTGATGCAAAAGTCATGTTAAAATCTTCAGCCAACTGGCCGCTGAATTCACACAGCCTGCTCTGCCTATTGAAAGTCACACTCACAACAGTTCATATTTATGGACATTCTACTGGAAAGATAAATTCCTGAACTTTAGATGCAAGAGGTCAAACTAAAAGGACAAACTCAATTTCTTCAGCACTGGAAGGAGCATTGCTCAGTGGCCCTGCAAGGCAGGAGCCAGCTAGGTCCTCCATCTAGCACAGCAGAGGCTCACAACAACCCTGACCAATTTCATTTTCTTACACCTTCCAAAGGAAGAAAGTACCTGCTCTCCTATTTCACAATAATTGGATGAAGAAATGTAGGTGAGAGCACAATTCATTTCAGAGTTTGATGAATTATTTACCAATTAAGGAGATGAGTGGAAGAAGTGGAGGGCTATATAACTTTGATATAAATGTTCCTTTTATTATATTATTTATACACATGAAATTGTTGCTTTTGTTAACTAAGAGGTTAATCACTTGAATGGGATGCTTTGCATCCTTTCCAATCCCATACACAGGCAAATTAGCTAATCCTATGTTAGGATAATAACCCAGCAATTTTTCTAGTACTTATCTGTGTGGTGCAGTTTAATAACATTTTATAATATGAAAAATGAGAAAACTAGCCAGCCTGCTGGTGTTGCAAAGCTACTCCATTTTAGTAGTAAGGAAAAAGAAAAGAGTCCACTGGATTCTGGTAAAAAATGAATCCCATGAAAACTACCTTTATCTGCTTTTCAAGTGGCAACATGAAAGGCCACATTATGTGTAATCTAAGCACAAACTGCAGGGACAGAAAATGTGACTGGAAGGCTGAGAGTGTGGCTCAGTGGTAGAGCACTTGCCTTGCATGCCTCAGACCCCAGCATACATACCCCAAAAGAGAGACTCTTCAGGATATGGGGAACCCCAGCATACTTCTGTCTGGTGATAGAAAATGTGACTGGAGACACAGTTTTGTCCTTGTCTGTACACTTCTAGCAAGTCATGTGCCCTCTAATTCTTATTTTCATTTGTAGAATAAGGATTCATTCATTCATTCAATATACTATGATGACATTCTGTGTATTCTTATTACAGGGGACCAGGATTATAATGACAAAATTGATAAGATTCTTGCCACCTTGAAGCTTTTATCTCAGTGAGGAGAACAATGCACACATAAAAATATAAACATTAGCAGGGAGTGACAAATATTCTCAAATAAATAGGAATGACTGGAAAATAACAGAGACGTACTCTTTTTCATTGTGATAAAAACATTTAACTTGAGATATACCTTCTAACAAGTTTCTAAGTGTATAGACATTATGCTTAACCATAGGTACAATGTTGTACAGCAGACATCTAAACCTTATTCATCTTGCTCGACTAAAATTTTATGCCTATTGATTAGTAGTAAGTCCTCACTCTCACTGCCCAGTCCTTCCCTGGAAACCACCATTCCATTCCTTGATCCTATAAATTTGACTATTGTGGATACTGCATGTAAGTGGACTGTGCAGTATTTTTCTTTCTGCATATTGCTTATTTCACTTGGTGTAATGCCCTCAAGTTTCATCCATTGAGAACACTGTCACATACTAAAGGATTTTTTTCTTTTTAAGGTTGAATAGTATTCCACTATGTGTATCCAGTTCTACTCTTCAAAGGAGAATCAGAGAACTCATCAAAGAGTGATAATTAAGCTGAAACTTAAAGAATTGGTAATGCCAACAGAAAACAATGGGCAGCACAAGGGCAAAAGCCCCTGATGCCTGAAAAATTTTGTTTTTTTCAAGTAACTGAGAGATGAGCATGTATGTAAGGCCCAGAGAGGTAAAAAGTGAAGTTGGTGAAATAGAAAGATCCAGACCCTATAGGACCTTGTAGGTCACAGTAAGGACTTTAGTTGCTTATTCTTCAGTTTTAATGGGATATTGTCATAGGGGGTTTACATAACTTTACATTTTTAAAAATCCTTCTGGTTACTATGCAGAATCACTGAAAGACTGTTTGGGGGAAGTGATGATGAGAGATTATGTCCCATGACATTTTTCATGAAGGGAGAAGCTTATGATGGCACTGATTTTAACAACAGAACACACTGGTGCTAAGTGATGGCACAGAACAGGAGACAGTCAGGTTTGGGAAACATTCACAGGTTCACTTCAGACATGATTTTTGAAGTACCTCCTGAGACATCCAAGTGGATATGTCAAGTAGGACAGTTAGACATGGAAGGGTGAGCGCAGAGGAGAAGCATGGGTTAGAAATGCAAATGTGGCCATCCTCAGATTAGCAATAGTAAATGAGCAATGGTACTAATGTCTCCCCCACACATCTCACAGGATTTTTATTGTCTTACAAGTTGCCTATCTCACTGAATATAAGTTATGCTGCAGTATCAAAAACTTGAAAACATTAATAGCTAAATTCAATAAAAGTTGATTTCTTGCTCATGTTGTATGTCCCTAGCAGGTTAGTTGGGGCCTCTGCCTTGGATCTTTGTTATCATCACAGAGCCACAGGCTAAACAGAAATGCCAAGTCTAGAGAACTGTCAATCACAGTAGCTGTGATGGTAATTTATGTACAACTTGAGTGGGACAAGAGGTACCCAGATATTTGTTTAAACATTACTCTAGGTTTATCTCTGAATGTGTTTCCAGAAATCTTAGCATTCAAATAGTAGACTTGAGTAAAGCTGATTGCCCTCCACAGTGTGGGTGGGCTTTATCAAATCTACTGAAGGCTTGGGTAGAACAAAGTCTCAGTAAAGGAAGATTTTTGATCTCTCTGGTTCACTGTCTTTGAGTAGGAACATGAGTCTTCTGCATTCAGCCTCTGGCTCAGACTGGAACCTACACTCTTAACTCTCTTGGTTCTCAGGTCTTCAGACCTAGAATAGAACTACACCATCAGTTCTCTTGGCAGGTGCCAAGTGTAGATCTTGGGACTTTTCCATGATTACATGAGCAATCCCTTATAATAAACATACACATAGAATCAAATATATAGATACCTGGTTGTTTCCATTTCTCTAGAGAACCAGATTAATAATACACATTTCATTCAACTCACCTATTTGTCCTGTGCCAAAGATAGATATATCTTGGAGAATGACCATGGATTATTGTAAGTTTAACCAGGTATTGACTCACATTGTAGCTGCTGTACCAGATGTGGTGTCATTGCTTGAGCACATTAATATATCCCCTGGTACCTAGTAAGGAGCTACTCATCTGACAAATGTCTTTTCTCCATACCTATCCATAAGGTCTACCGAAAACAGTTATTTCAGTTGATAAGGCCAGCAACACACCTTGTCCTACCACAGGGATATAGCAGCTCTTCAGCCCTATGTCATAATTTTTTTCACAGAGATATTGGCTGCATTTCCCTTCTATGAGATATCACAGTGGTCCATAACATCAAGGACATCATGCTGATTAGACCTAGAAAGGAAGAAGTGGCAACCACTCTATACTTATTGTTAAGACATTCGTGTGTGAGAGGGTAGGAAATAAGTTGATAAAAATTCAGGGACTTTCTACGTTAGGTAAATTCTTAGAGGTCCAGCAGTGTGGGACATATTGGAATATTCTTCCTTAAGCGAAGGATAAGTTGTTGCATTTCACCCTCCCACAAATAAAACAAGACACAATGTCAGGTGGGTCCCTTTGAATTTGGGAGGGAGTACTTCCCTTACCTAGGTTTGTTACTTCAGCTCATTCAGTGAGTGACTCGTAAAGCTGCCAGTTTTGAATGGGGCCCAATACAAGAGAAGGCTCTGCAACAAGGTCCAGGCTACTGTGTGAAGTGTTGATATTGGGCCATATGATCCAGCAGATCCAATGGTACTTGAAGTGTTGGTGACAAATAAGGATAGCATTAAGAGTCTTTGGCAGGCCCCTACTGATGAACCATAGTGTGGATCCTTAGGATTTTGGAGCAAATCCCTGCCTTCCTCTTCAGAGAAACAGTTCTTAACTTGCTACTATGCCTTAGTAGAAACTAAACACTTAACCATGAGCCACCAAGTTACCATGCAACTTGGATGACAAACTGGGTATTATCTGACTCACCAAGTCATAAAGTTGGACATACAGTACTCCATCATCAAATGGTAGTATATACATGATGTGCCTGAAGGAGGGCTTGGCTGAAGAAGTGATTTATATAAAAAAGTGGTCCAAATGCCAATGGTCCCTACTCTTGCTCCAGTACCTTCTCTCTTCCAAGTGGCCCCTGTAAGCTGATGGGGAGTCCCCTAAGACTGACTGAGAGAGGAAATGAAGACTAAGGCCTGATTTAAAGATGGTTCTGCATAATATGCAGGCACCACCTGAAACTTGACAGCTATAGCATGATGACCTCTTCTGTGACATCCCTGAAAGACAGTGGGGAAGGGAAATCCTCCCAGTGGGTAAAACTTCAGGAGGAAGTTTTTTTCTTGGAAGGAGAAATGAGCATATGCGTAATTTTATACTGATTCACTGGCTGTAGCCAATAGCTTGGATAATTGGGGACTTGGAAGGAACATGATTGGAAAATTCGTGACAAAGATGGGAGGTATATGGATGTTATCTCTCTGAATGGAGAAAAAATGTAAATATATTTGTGTCCCATGAGAATGTTCACAAAGGGTGCCCTCAGCAGAAGAAGATATTAATAATCAAGTAGATGCAATAACCCACTCTACAGATTCCAGTCATCCTTCTTCCCAGGCCACCATTGTCATCACTTGAGAGACTCATGAACAAAGCAGCAATGGATGCAGGAATGGAGGTGATACATGGGCTCAGCAATAAGGACCTCCACTCATCAAGACTGATCTTGTTACAGCCATTACTCAGTGCCCTATGTGCCAGCAGCACTGAGTTCCCTATAGAGCACCATTCTCTGGTTTAATCAGCAAAGTTATTTAGTGGTCAGTTGATTACATGGATTGTTTCCCTCATCTGTTCTTAGTGAAATAGATACTCTGGATACATATTTGCCTTGCCTGCACATAATACTTCTGCCAAAACTATCATCCACAGCCTTATCCAGTGTCATAGAATTCCACATAGCACACCTTGATCAAGGAGCTCACTTCATAGCAAATGAAGTGCAGCAATGTACCCATGTTCAAGCAATTTGCTGGCTTTACCATATTCTCTGCCATCTACTAAGCACCTGGTTTGAGTGAATGGTAGAATGGCCTTTTGAAGAAAAAGTTACAGTGTCAGCTAGTTGGCAATCCCTTGTAAGTCAGGGGAAAGGTTCTTTAGATTCTTGCCTATAATCTGAACCAGTGCTCTTTCTCCCACAGCCAGGACACATGGATTCAGGAATTAAGAGGTAGAAATGGGAATGTCACCACTCATTGCTACCCTTGGTGACCCAGTTGCAAAAGTTTTGCTTCCTGTTCCCACTACCCTATGCTCTGACAGCCTAGAGAAGAACTTCACCAGGAGATTAAACAATGATCCCATTGTTCTTGGAGTTAAGACTGCCACTTGGCCACTTCGAACTCCTCTTGCCTCTAAATCAATGTAAAGAAGAGAGTTGCTGTGCTGGTTTGGATAGCTAATCCTGAGTACCAAGGATAGATAAGTAAGGGTATGTCAGCAATATAGGAGTCTGATAGGGCATCTCTTGGCATTTTCATGCCCTAGGGTAGAAAGCTACAACACCACAATCCAGGCAGGACCACTCATAGCCCAGATTCTTCTGGAATAAAGTTTGGGGCCACTCTACCAAGTAAAGTATCATGGCCAGCAAAGATGCTTGCTGAAGATAAAATGGAATAGAGAATGGTTGGTAGAAGATAGTCATACACACTAGCTATAACCACATAGCCACTAACAGAAAAAAAGATTATCATGTTATGAGTATTTCTTCCTTCTGTTTGAATATATTTGTGTGTTTGTTAAGCAAACATCTTTTTTTTTCCTTTCCTCCCTTTTTCCCTATGTAACAAGATATTTTGACTTTATAGCATAATGTTGTTGTTATGATCGACTCGGGTCCAACTCATAGTGACCCTCATAGGGTTTTCAATGGCTGATTGTTAATTTTATATCATAGCATTTAGTTTATGGGGTAACAAGAAGAAGAGTTATGTCTCTAAAGGATTTTATCTCCTCCCTGGGGAAGAGATTACTGTTTTTATTTGCTTGAAGGATAGTTGTATCATATTAGACCTTGTTATTGTCTTCATTTGAGGATTAAGTATGGTTTAAGGAGATGCATATGAGTTCCAAGTTGGCAAGAGGTGGGCTTGTGATTGTTGATTTTATGTGTCAACTTAACTAGCATGGGTAGCCAAGATATTTGGTTAAATGTTAGTCTGGTTATGTCTGTGGGAGTGTTTCTAAGTGTTTTTAAATGACAGTAAGACTAGTTGAGTAAGACTAGTTGAGTTGGTGATACAGACTGCCCTCCCCAATGTGGTGGCCCTCATCTAATCCGTTCAAGACCTAAATCAAGCAGAAGTCTGAGTAAAGGAGAGTTTTCTTTCTCTCTCTGCCTATCTCTGACCTGCTTTTGGTCTTAGACTGGAACATACACCATTAGAGCTCTTGGGTCTCCAGCACAGCGGCTAATGATCTTGAGTCTCTTCAGCCTCCATAACTGGATCCATCTTTTCCTTAGAATTTGTGTTATAATAACATTATCATGAATACACACACACACATACACACAACCCTTATTGGTTCTATTTCCCTGGAGAACCAGACTAACAAAGAAGCAAAGGGAAAACTGAACCCAGAATGATTTCACTTTGACATTAATGTTCCAGCAAAGTAGTGACATGCATTGCTTTCCCTTTCAATTCATTGACAAAAACTAGTCACCTGCCTCCATCACAAGGGAGTCAGGAGACACCATCATATCATGGACCTGGAATGGGGAGAGACTGGAATATTTGGTAAGCAGCACTAATTATTGCCATGCTAAGGAAATGCTACCCCCTTTGAAACAGAAGGGACCATGGAGCTATGATTCTAAGCTCTGCCACCTTCTGGGGTCCCACTTTGTGTTTCTTAAAACACTTTGTGGATGTGTTACAAAATGTTCAATAAGAAAAATAAAGAATAGAAAGTAACTGGGTAAATTTTAGAAAAGAGTATTTTTAAGGTAAGTTCAAGGCCTTCTGCTGAATGCAGTGAGGGCACTGTGACACCCAAAGCAAACCATTAAGTATTTAGTAACCACTGGTTATCAGGGCCTTGGCTTGACAGCCTCATTTAGGAGACAGCTGCACTCTCTGTATTGATTGAAGTGGTATGCTCTAACAAAAGCTGAAACCTTCAGGTTTAATGAAGGCAAGGAGTCATCCATGAGCAGGGAGCAACTATTGAACTGATTACAGTAGACAAACCCAAAGTTTGATTAATTCCATAGAGCACTGAGTGCAAGAAGAAACTCGCTATAGTTTATATGAGTCATCTCAATCAAGATCAGAGAAATCTGGTAAATTCCAGCTGACTAGTGGATAGAATGACTCAGAGAGGCAGTTAGACCCTAGATAATTACTGGCCTGGATTCTCCCAAACTCCATCCTGTTAGCCAGTTAAATGTTCAAGCAGCCCCACTTACTCTGGAGGGTCATTTGGATATTTTTGACACATTCTCTTCTCTAAAGTCTTTTTCATGACCAGGGATTTAGTTTTGGCTCTGGGAACCTGTATCTCTCACGGAGTCTATTCTGTTCTAAGCCAGAGGCTAAGGAAAACTAAATATCAAAGGCCACAGTCTTCAGCCTCAATCTACAGTTTGACATTACAGACCACACTCTTTTCAATTACATGTCTTTAATTAGTTAACTTATCAATATCTTGTAAATTACCTGAGTTTTTCACTTGAGTATGTAGGTAGAGTAGGAGGCAGGCCACCTGTGGGTCTGAGAAAAGTAAGGGGGCAGGGAGGGAGGTGAGAAAAGCAGGTCCAGGGGCAAAGTGCATGAGAGAATTAAGGACAGCTGACCACTCAGCAAATGAACCTGACACTGGGGACATCTGTGTGTGACACAGAGGCTATCATGGAGATAGGATCGAGTAATAGCAAGGAGCTCTGGTGGCTGTGACAAGCAATGTGTGAGAAAGGGGAGGATGGAGAGATGGGAAGTGGATGAGGGTGAAGGACTTCAATGGCCACCATAAAGCTTTGAGACCCTCTTTCTTTTATTATTTCTGGTGCTGGGGATTGAACCCGGGGCTGCTAGGTAAGTGCTCTGCCACTAAGCACTATCCCCAGCCCTTGATTTTTTGTTTTGCTTTTGTTTCATTTTTGAGATGGAGGTCTCACTATGTAGCTGAGGCTGGCCTTGAATTCTCATTTCTCCTGCCTCTACCTCCCGAGTGCTGGGATTATAGGAGTGTGCCAATACACCCAGCTGAGACTCCTCCCTTCCTTAGGTGAAGGGAAGCCATTAAAAATATCTTTGACTGGAAGGAGATTTGATAAAAGCATGTTTCTAAGAACTATAAGTCAATGAAATGTTTATGATGGACTGGAAGAGAGAATAACAACGGGGAGGATTTCAGCTGAGGCTACTGTAATGATCCACACGTTCTCTCAAACCATTCTCTGACTATCATCTCCCAAATCATCAGTGTCAGATGACCTCACCCACACAATGGATCCTTTTTTGTTCTCCAGAGTAAAAAGCTCATTTTGCTCAGCACTAAGAAATTGAAATGACCGCAGTGAGTCACTTCCTCACTTCTCTCTTTTGTTACAAACACCTCTCTCTAGAACAAAAAGACTAGGAAACTAAACATAGGTTTTTTCTTATTGTTATCTGACTCCACTCAGCTTCCTAGGAAGAGCATCTAGTCTCTATAGCTATGCATTGAGCACCTGGAATTCCCCAGGCCCTCCACATGCAAAAAGAAGCCCTGGATTGTTGCCTCAGGGTGCTCAGAGGTAACTGGGGAGAACACAGGAACCGTACCATCAAAGATAGCAAGAGGGACTGAGCAATGTGGCTTGCCTCCTAACCAAGGAGGGTGTCATAACTCCACGAAGCAAGGTAGATACACCAGGAGAAAGACCCCATCCACACTGAGTCCAGAAGAAGGAAAAGAAGAAACACTAAAAGATACTCCTGCGTTGATAGAGAAATAGACCTTCAAGAAAAAGGAAGCTGCTAAATTGAAATTTCAAACAAGGAATGGCAAGTCTAATGTGGACACAGAAAGATCTTAGTTGAGAAGAGAGACAGATTTCCACACCTTTGCTCAGGGGTTTCCTTGCACCCAGGACAGTCTTTATCTAGATGGCCAATCAAAACCTGACTCTCAGTTTTAAATATCGCTTGTTCTGTGAGGCATTCAAGTATCAATTTCTTCCAGGTCCCACAGCCACCTCTCAGGGCTCTACCTCCACTGTTCCTGCCTCTCTAGGTTGCAGGTCTCTTCCTGACCACCCTTTGCCCTTCTCCATGACAATCTCACAGTTTAACACAGTACTGTCCATCGAGAAAACCTTCATTATGCCCCTCTCCATCCTCTACCCTCCTCCCATGTGCATTTCTTACTCTGTGCCCACAGTCACACCCACCACCACTCATTCCTCTGAGAGTAGTGGCCTTGGGCATGACTCTAATCTCCCCTCATGCCAACTGTCTTCCATCTCAAATACACCACATCAATGCTGCTCGTGCCTTAGGAGAGGACATAGCCATTGCTGGCATTGTTTTTGTTAGGTGCCATAGAGTCAGGCCCAACTCATAGCAACCCTCATAGAGTTTTCAATGGCGGAGTGTTTCAGGATTGCTTCGGGAGTGGATTGCCACATCTTTCTCCTGTTTTTGCCATGCTATGGTTTGAACACGGGTCCTCAGAGAGTGTGGAGCAGTGCTCTACCAACTGAGCTAAACCCCAGCCCATTGTTGGCACTGGAAGGCAAATGAACCTTAGCAGGCCTAATGAAGGTTGGGTTATCTAATAGGGCTTCTCCCCCATCCACACAGTATACTCTTAAGGAGAGTCACTAATACAGACCAGTGGTTCAATCGGTCTGTATGGTGAAATCACGTGGGCAGCTGTATTAGTTTTCAAAGGTTGTCATAACTGTTACAACGTAGATGTCTTAAAAGAAATGTATTATCTCACAGAAGTCTCAAATCAGTGGGAAAGGGGATTGGGCAGAATTTTGGGGCCGGGTGAGTTATGATTGTACTCATGGTTAGAGCATAGCACAGCCGGGAAGAGAGCTTGGATACAAGGAAAGAAGTCCAGAAGGGTAGGTTAGGGTAATGCCTTGTTGGGATTTCAATAGCACAGTGAGAAGCCCCCCAGACTTCATTTGTGAGCAATGTGGAGTCAACAGAGGCTTGTGACCAGGGAAGAAACATCATCATTAACAACGACAATGTTGATAACATTGCTCCCTCTGAAACAGGCAGAGAGCACCCCCTCCATGCCTCTCCTACTTTCTGGTGGTGTGCTGGTGATGCCGCACATTTCGTTGCTTGCAGGTGTGTCACTGAAGCCTCTGTCTGCATTGTCAGATGGCATCCTCACTGTGTGTTTCTGTCTTCACATGCCAAGCTTCTTCTAGGGAAACCAGTCTTACTGGATTAAAGGCATATCCTATTCCGATATGATTTCATTTTAACTTAAGTAATTACATCTTAAATGACCCTATTCCCAAAAAGAGGCCATTTTCTCAGGGGCTATGGTGTAGAGCACATCTTTTTTGAAGGACACAATTCAATCCAGAAAAGGAGATTTAAAAACACTGTCACTAATAGCTCACCCTCAATGGTAATAAATTAATTGGTCTAAAAGAGAGCCTGGGCTTCCAAATTTTTAAAGCATCCCTAAGCAATTCTAATATGCAACAAATTTGAAAAACAAGTGTCAGAAGTTCAGATTAAAGGACTTTAGAGTCAGGTTGCCTGGTATTGATTTGTTCCTATACTACTTTTAAGCCAAGTGACTGTGAAAAATTCACAAACCTTTCTATGCCTCAGTTTCTACCATTTAAAATGAGAATAATAATAGTGCCTGCCCAATTGGGAGATTTTAAGGATTAAATAGTTATAAGAGAGTATTTAGAACTACACCTAGAACCTTATTATCCTTTTATTATTATAGTTCTAGCACAACTGAATCTTAATTTTAAAAGCCATAATTGTAATACTTAGTGAAGTGTAGTTAATCTATTTTAGAGATGAAACAAAGGGGAGATATATTCAATAATTTTCTCAAAAGTCAGTGGGGAGCCCTGGAAAGAACTTGAGGTCTACTGAGCACAGATCACAATCCAGCACCCCAGGAAGCCAGTGGTTGGGGTCTAGATCTCAGGGGTCACCATTGTGGGGCAGTGAGCAACTAGAGCAGAATAGCTCACTTTTATCTGCTGCATTCCCTATAGAATTTTGTTTGAAATGAAATAAGAAATGGGGGTACCTATGACTTAAAAAAAAATCAGAACATTCTGTGCCTAATATGTCACCATAAACCTGCTAAACTGACAAAGTTTATACTGGGTTCTACCTCCCCCTATTTCCCCATGGAACAGAAAAGCCCAGAGTTTCAGGTTTTGAGGATACTATCAGAAGGGAAGCGAGTGGAAGTCTGCACATCCAGTAAGAGGAAGGATGCAGACCAACCCCATTTTGGCATTCCAAAATGTCTGCTCTCTGCTCATTACTAAAATTTGTGTCAGGGGGAGAGAGAATTAAGGCCTCCCAAGGGTCCAATCAGAGTCATCTTCACTGAGAACCACAGGATGAAATGGACAGAGCACTCTCTTACCCTTATGCTTCTAATCACCAGGAAGCTCAGAAAATTGGAAATGCCCCAGAAACAACATGACATATCAAATACCAGAGCCTGGGTGATCCATCACCATCTTCATCACCGTGGTCATTACCATTCACTTCCACTCTCTGGACAGCCTGTAAATCAGCATATAGAGCTCTTTGGGATGGCTGAGTGAAAGGTACTGAATAAATGTCAGTTGGGATCATTAGGGATACCTTTCATTTTAGACAGATAAATGTTAGTCCATGTTCAAGGAGGCACCAAGAGGTTTTCATAGTCAGAAAATTAAGACAGAAAAGGAAAGGTCTTTTGCATCTACATTTCTCTCTCTCTCTCTCTCTCTCTCTCTCTTTCTCTCCATATATATGTGTGTGTGTGTGTGTGTGTGTGTGTATACATATATATACATACATATACATACATACACACATACATACATATATACACACACATATACATACACACACACATACATAAAACCTCCACTACTACACTTGACTTGGGGAGGGACAAATTTCTTATCTAATATGATTCCTCTAAGATGGTGATATAAAAAAGGCAGGGAACCAAATAATTTGTGATGCTGCAAATCCATCAGGGCAAAATTCTGGAACCCCTACTAAGGATGCACAGACCTAGCCAAGGATGTATGCAGGAAAGGCTATTGCCTGTATGTTCTGTTATGCCCCACTGAGCCCTCTTGTGTCTTTTCCTTGAGCCTTCTTTTCTCAGGTGATGGTTGTCTGCAATGGCCCCAGGTTTATAGGCTAGGCAGATCTCCTACAGAAGCTCCAGAATGAAAGGTTGGGTCTAGGGATTACGAGTGCACATGGAAGATTTTCCAAGACTTCCCAGCATTGGGATGCTGTGTTTTTGAGATGTGAATTGGTCAGTCACTTTGCTCAGAAAGCCAGAGCTTCATCCTACAACATATTACTTTGTGTATGTGCATCAGTGCATTACATTGGCCTAGGCTCTTGGTTTCCACTGAACTGAGTACCAAGCCTAGGTTCCCCTGCACACCAGGGATGGGATTGTGACTTCTGAGTTGGTTTTCTGATATTCATTGTTTGTTGAGTGCTAAAAACATTCTCAGTACAGTATTGGATGGATCCTCAAGGTTCCCTGGGGTAGAGAGTCCAAAATAAAGAATTGACTCCCACAGAAATCTGCTCTTCTGGGAAGAAGAGCCAAGTTGTTGTGGTCTGCCTGTACAGGAGCCAGGTGGATGGGAGTATGTTTACGCCAGAGCTTCCAAAGACCAGCTTCTAGTGAGGTTCTCTGGGGACATGAGACATTTGTCAATTTTGTCTATGGGGAAAAGCTTCTTCCTGTCTAATAGAAGGCATGGCCACAGGAATTTTCTGGAATTTCCCATTTAACAACTACATGGATTACCTTTGTCACTGGGACACAAACACCTTTTTCAGTGCCATATTTATTTCATGTTTAGAAACGCGATAGAATTAATTATCCCAGAATGGAAAAGTCCAGAATTCAGAAAAAAAGATATCAGCATATCGGGCTCAATTCTGCTCTTTAGGATTCCTCCTCAGGGGGTGCTGGGATTTCAGCCTTCAGACCCATTCTTCCCTTCAAATTGCATTTTCCCAGATCCACACCCACCCCCCGGCCCCCACCCACAGGCTATGATACAGAGCCAACTAGAGCCCAAAGCTCACTAACATAGATATGCATCCATCACAAATGAGGCTGAAAAGTGTGGTGAATTATTGAAGAATGTAGATAATTCTATAACATTATAATTTATTCTTATTACAAGTATAATACAGGCTTGCCTCTTAGTGGGAGGAAAGATTGGGTCTTTCTTATTTCACTTTTCCTCACATTCACCCATATTATTTGCTGTTAATAATCCAGAATAGGTTGAAGTGTGGGAGAGGGAAGAGGAAGGGGAATAAGAAAGCCATTCCCGTACTTGAACTGGTATTGCCTTAAGATGGCTTCTTGCACTTAGAGTCAAAAAGATGTTTAAAGCTGATTCTTTCTCTCTTAGGGACATTTTTTGTGGGCTTGCCTGAGGCTGCCTTATTGAGCTCCATCTAGCTGTAACTTCTATGATACTGGATAATTTTCTTCTAATTCCTACTTCTATCCTCACCACCATCCACTGTTTTTCCCACAGTGTATTTACACAGATCTTTCCTGGTGGGAGTCCCATTGTACCCTCCAAGTATCCCTCAATCTTGAAAGACCAGAATGCTAGAAAGCATGAAAACAGATAAAAAAATATACTAGTTGCTACTTTTCCCTACTCAAGGCATTTGCCAATTTACTTCATGGAACATAGATGCTGAACAAAGATCAGCAGCCAAGAGTTTATAACAGCCTCACTGGCAGGGGAGTTGAAAATCGCTGTACAGGCTACCAAGTTCGTGATGACTTGAGGAGTCATGATCTGAAAGAAAAACCAACTGCAGAGATTTGAAGTAGGTATTATGTGTGCAATTTTTCCTTGAGGTATTTTCCAACTTCTAGTTGCACATGTGTGAGGCAGGTTGCCAAGAAAACAAGCAAAAAGTAGCTGCTAAGAAACTGAAAATCTAAGCAGACATTTCAGTGGTCTCATAGTACTAGGAAGACAAAAACTGAAGTTCATAGCCTGCCAAGAAAGAACATCCCTAATAAACATATAACACTTACCCTTGAGATCCTTGGAGGGTCTCCAGGAATAAAGACAAACCTAAAATAGGCCAGGCATCACAAGCTCTTACACTGAGCCTAAAATGCAAGTTCAATGCATCAAGCTAATATTCCTATGGTCTATCTTCTGTCAGAACAAAATTAAATCCTTTCTCCAAGGAAATGTCATCCACAGCATCTACAATTTTTCATACATAATGTCTGCATTGGGCTAATCTTATCAAGCATACCAGAATACCAGATCAAATGACCAAATACGAACAGCTGGAAAAAGAACCCAGACTGTGGAAACAGACTCAAAGGTGAATATTTGAATTACTGAACATGACATTTTGAATAACTATAAATGTTATAACCAAACTAGGAAAAAAGAAAATTTCATCAAACTACTGGAATCTACAAAAATAGTCAATTAGAAAACAAAGTCCAATAATACTTCACTGTATTTAAAAATCCAATAGTAAGCTTAGAAAACAGATTAGAGGTGGCAGAGGAGAAGATTAGTGATCTAGAATATAAGTTAGTAGAAAATATTGAAGTTGGTATTTCCTTGGAGGAGAAAAAATTAGAAAACAAAGAATAAAAGTGCTTAAGAGATGCATGCCGTAGCCCTGTGGCATCCGATCCCGTCAGATCTTGGAAGTTAAGCAGGGTCGGGCCTGGTTAGTACTTGGATGGGAGACCGCCTGGAAACACCACATACTGCAGGCTTGGGAGAAGGACCTGGAAACCCGCTCCCAGTAATTAATCTGCCATTGAAAACCCTATGAACAACAGAGAAGCACTGACAATAGTGTTTCGCCTGTTGTACAGAGGGTCGCTATGAGTCGGATACTGACTCAATGGCACCTAACAACAACAACAACAAGAGATGCATGGGAAGTGATGAAAATAATTTTTATAAGTGTCTAAAAGGGAAAGGAGAGAAATAAACGAGAGATAGTTTGAGTTTTTTAGAAAAGAAAGGATTAATAAATTGAAGAACCTACACAGATTCCAAGCAGAATAAATTCAAATACAACTAATTCAAGTGATTTAAAAGAGTATCTTATAAACAGACAAAATAGATACATGACATTAAGGTAATCAACAATAAAATTATAGCTGACATTTCAATTGAAACTATGAAGCAAAAAGACAATAGAATCATGTCTTTAAAGAACTGTAAGAAAATTAGTGTCAACCTAGAACTGTGTACACAAAGAAATACCTTTAAAAAAATAAAGGCTCATAAGAAGAATTTTCAAAAAACACAAGATATTGTAACCAGCAGAAATAAACTGAAAAAAAAAAAAAAACCTAAGGCAAAAGAAAGCAATTCAAATGCACAAATGGAAACATGTAATTGCAAATAAAAGTAGGTCATAGGGAAGTGTGTACCCTTAAGTGCTTAAACTAGAAAGAAAAAAATATTTAAAACCTATAACATGTATAACGTGAATATCCACATCAAGAAGTTAGTGGAAGAACTGCAAATTAAGCCAAGAGAAAGAAGATAGGTGGGAAAAAAGTTAAAAATGGAAGCAGAAGTTACTGAAATAAAAAAGAAACAATAAAGAAAATCTGTTGTTGTTGTTGTTGTTAGGTGCCGTCGAGTCGGTATCCGACTCATGGCGACCCTCATAGGGTTTTCAATGGCTGACTGTTTCGGGATTGCATTGGGAGTGGATTGCTAGGTCCTTCTCCCATTTTTGCGGTGCTAGGAATTGAACTCGGGGCCTCAGAGACTGCAGCGCAGCACTCTACCCACTGAGCTAAATCCCAGCCCAAAGAAAGAAAATCTAGATAGCAAAATTATTCTTTGGAAATAGAAATGAAATTAATAAATACTTGATAAGACTAATCAAGAAAAAGAATGAAGTTATGTTATTAATACTAAAAATAAGGTTATTGCTACAAATCCTAGAGACATTTAAAAATGAGAGGTTATTATAAACAAACTTGTGATTCTGAATTTGAAAATTTAGATGAAGTAGATAAACTATATGAAAAGCACAACAAAGTTGACATAAGAAATAGACCATCTTTGCCTAAAAATTGTATTTAATTGTGCCGGACATCCCACAGCACCAAGTCTACCTTTCATTGCTTTGTTTGTGGTACTGGAACATTTCTGCCAGTGAGCTGCAACCATGGTTCTTCAACAAAGCCTCAATTGCAGAATAAGGGAGGAGACTCCCCACTTCCATGTTTGTTCCTGCCTGGGGTACTCTGCTTCAGTCCTAGGATATTCTTCAGCATCAGAGTTTTCTTTTAGGCTTTCTTAATGTCCAAAACCCTGTAAGTAGTTAATAGTCCTTTGCATTAAATCTTCTCTTTTCAAATTACTGTATGTTGTCTGACTCCTGGCTAGACCCAGACTGATGCACTGATTTTAAAGAAAAGAAATCTCTCCACAAAATAAGTTCAAGGCCAGATGTTTCATCAGTGTTTTCTTCCAAAAACTGAGAGAAGAATACTATCAATTTTTTTTCAGTGGTAAAGACTGAATCCAGAGCCTTTTACATGCAAGGCAAGTGCTTTACCATGGAGATACACCCCAAGCCCCAACATTGGTCTTATACAAAGTCTTACAGAGAATAAAAATAAATAAGCAATTCTTCCCAACTCATTGCATGAGGCCATATAATAGTTATACCAATATCTGCCAAGGACCATGCTAGAAATAAAAATTAAAGCACAATATGTCTCATGAACATAAACCCAAAGTTCCTAAATTTAAACTTAGGAACTATAACCCACCAATACTTAATAAGGATAGTATGTCATAACCAAATATGGTCAAGATTGATTTTGCTTACCATGTTATAAAAATAAGGGATAAAAGCTTATATTTATTTCAATAAATTCAGAAGTTCAATACTAATTCATAATTTAAAAATATACTCCCAGAATTATTAAGTGAATTTAGCAAGGTTGTTGTAAATAATACAATATACAAAAATAAAATACATTCCTATATGTTAGTATAAAACAATGGTACTCCAAAATATCTTTTACTATGACATGAAAAATATCAAATATGTGGCAAAAAGGTAATAAAATGTGTATAAAACTGTGCATACACTATAAAATATTCCTGAAAGAAATTCAAGAATAAATAAATGAAGGAACACATATGCTCATGAATTAGAAGCTTCAACGTTGTAAAGATGTCAGGTTTCCCTAAGTTGCTTCTTAGTTTCAATATAATTATAATAAAAAGTCCACCAATTTCTGTGGAAATTAAATTAACATGAAATGTAAAGTTATCGACTTTGATGAATAAAGTTGAAGGGCTTACCTTACCAGATATCAAGTTTTATTATACAGCTACAGTAATTAAAACAAAGTAGTATCAGTGCAAGGATTAACAATGGGAACAAAAAGGGCAAAATAGAAAGCCCAGAAAGAGGTCTATACTTATACAGTCACATGATTTATGACAAATACCATCTTCTATCCAATGGAGAAGGAATGGTCTATTCAATAAATGGTGATAGGGTAATTAAATATCCATATAAAAATAAAATGAACCTTGTTCCGTGCCTCAAACCAAACACCAAAATCAATTCCAGATGGATGACAGACCTAAAGTGCAAAAGAAAAAAGCAATAAAGCTTCTAGGAGATAACACAAGAGAATAATTGCCAACCTGGAATGAGGGAGTAAGCAATGATTTCCTAAACTAGACACAGAAAAACACCCACCGTCCAGGAATTCATTACTCACCACCTTGGATTTCATTAGTATAAAATTTTTGCTCATTAAAAGGCAATACTAATAGAGAGCAAAGTAGGAATATATAGTTATAATACATATATCTAACAAGGAAGTAATAAAAAAGACAGATTTCCCAATTTTTTAAATGAGCAAAAGATCTGAATGGGTACTTCACAAAAGAGAATATCCAAATTGGCAGTGGACATATAATGAGTAAAAACTGCATTAGTCACTATGAATACAAATTGAAATCACAATGAGATACTCAAACACAATCACCAGAATGACAAAAAAATAAGAGCAAGAACAAAGAAACTGACAAGACCATGTATTGGCAAGGATGTAGAGCAATTGCAATTCCTATTCACTGTTCATGGGAGTTTTCCTTGGTACATCCACTTTGGAAGACTCTTTGGCAATAGCTATTAAGGCTATGCATGAGCATGTTCTATGAACAAGCAATTTCATCCCTAGGAAATCCAAAGCAATGTATTCATACATTCACCAAGATCCATAAAAGTATGTTCCAGCAGGAATATTTCTAATAGCCCCAAACTGGAAACTTCTCAAATTCCTTAGTAAAACAGAATATATAAATCAACATGTTATTCAAATTAATATTATTTTCAGTAATGCAAAAAAGCAAATTACTGCTTCATGCAATAATTAAGATGAATCTTAGATCATATCTCATAAACATGCCCAGTACATACTACATGATGTTATTTACATAAATTTTAAAAACAGACATATAATCTTTTGGTCCTGAGTTCAATTCCCAGCACCGCAAAAATGGGAGAAGGGCCTGGCAATCCACTCCCAAGGCAATCCCGAAACAGTCAGCCATTGAAAACCCTATGAGGGTCACTATGAATCGGATACTGACTCAATGGCACCTAACAACAACAACAACAACAACAATCTTTGGTAGCAGAAGTCAGAATTACTGGTTTCTAGGAGGTGCAGGGTACTGAGCAGTGGGTGAGTGAAGACTGATAAAGGGCATAAAAGAGACTTTTAGGATGCTATTAACAGTGATGATCTGGATGATAATTATATGAAATTATTCACTTTTTTAAGTTCAGCAAGCTCGTTGCTTACTACCTGTATTCTTACATAAAAATTTTAGAATAACTAGAATAGACAAAACAATTTTGAAAAAGAAGATCAAAGTTGGAGTATTCACATCACCCTATTGAATGACTTACGCTAAAATGACAGTCACCAAGACAATATACTACTGGTAAAGGGATAAACATATAAATGTTGGAAGAAAACAGAAAATCTAGCAATAGACCCAAATAAATTTTGGCCAGCTGAATTATTTTAAGTGTTGGAGATCACACCCTGGGCCTCATACATGCTAGGAAAACATTCTGCCATTGAGCTATGCCTCCAGACTTGGCCACCTGATTTTTGACAAATATGCAAAGACAATTCTTTGAAGAAAGCATAGTCTTTTCAACAAATGATATTCAAACAGTTAGAATCCGTGTGTTACAAAATGAACCTCAACTTGTATTTCACAATACAAACAAAATTTAGATCATATGTCTAAATGTAAAATTTTGGATTATGAAACTTTCAAAAGAAAACAGGTGAAAATTTTAGTAACCATTGGGTTATCCAAAAGTTAGATTGGGCACCAAAAGCACAACCATAAAAGAAAGATAGACAAACTTGATTAAAAACATTTGCTCTGTGAAAAACACTATTAAGAGAACAAAAAGACAAACTACAAACTGGAAATGATATTTTCAAGTCAATATCTTACAAATAACTTGTATCTAAAATATATAAAGAACTCTCAAAATTCAACAATAGAAAAAGAAACAATGACACCAGGTATATATACAAATGGGCAAGATATCCAGAGAGGCAGTACATAGAGAAGATACATGGATGGTGAGTAAGCACATGAAAATGTGCTCAACATCATTAGCTACTAGAGAAATGCCAATGAAAACCACAATAGGATAACACTACACCCCCATGAGAATGATTAAAACCAAAAACAAAGAAAAGACAATACCAACTATCAGCAAGGATATAGAGAAATTAGAACTCTCATATATTACTGGTGGAATGCAAAATGGTACTGCCACTATGGAAAACAATTTGGCAGTTTCCTATAAAGTTAAAATGCACTTCTTATAGGATCTAACAATCCCACATCTAGGTATTGACCCTGGAGAAATGAATACTTAAGTTCACAAGGAAACTTGTACACTCTATTCATAATTGCTGATCTCTGAACACAATCCAAATATCTTTCAATGGGTGGCTGAGTAAACTGTATACATCTGTACAATGGAATAATACTCAGCAATAAAAAAGGAAGAACTCTTTGTGTTTGTATTGTTGTTGTTGTCATTGTTGTTTTGAGACAGGGTCTCATTACGTACCCCAGGCTGGTCTCAAACTTATGATCCTCCTGTCTCAGCCTCCCAAGGGCAGGGATTACAGGTGTATGCCACCACACCAAGCAGGGATAAACTGCTGATATACACATAACATGGATAAACCTCCAAGGCATTATGCTAAGAAAAGAAACCTGACTTAAAAGATCACAGATTGTGTGGTTCCATTTATACAAGATTCTGGAAAAGGTAAAACTATAAAGATGGAAAAGACATCAATGGTTTCAGGAGCAGTGGGAAGGAACTTTTTTGGATGGTGAAACTGTTCTTTGTCCTGATTATAGTGATAGTCACATAACAGAGAACTGTACATTTTTACGAAGTTAATTTCATATATGCTAATTTTAAGAAATCTAATAATTTCAAATATCTGTGTGCTCTAATGTATGTACATAAGAATATATATATATATATATATAGTGTACATAAGAATACATACATGTTAGTCTTCAATATAAAGTTTACAAAGAAAAAATAAACAAGAACAAAAGCAGCTCTAGATTAACTCTTCAAATGGCTTTCATCAGGCTAATCACAAAACATAATGAGGACACATAAGATCTTTGCCCTAAAACACTGGGACATGCAGGCCAATCCCAGTGGGGCCACCTGCCCTTTGTACTTCCTCAGGAGGAGAAAGTTGGGACGTCCAGACACAGCATCTCTCTTGCTGCCTTGCCCCATTTAGCCTGGGCTTTCTCAGCAATAAGACAGATCTCCATTCTTTGCATCAGTGATTTCAGGAAACCATTTCCATGCTATCTGAAAGGTCGCCACTGATGTCTCCTCACACTTCTTGGGGTCAGAGGTAGACAAACTTACCCTCCACTTGGAGAAAAGTCATGAGTGGCACAGCGCATCAACAACAACATGTAAACCCAACTCACAAAATCCCCTCCTTTTCCATTGTCCTATTCTTTCCACATTCCACATTTGGTCAGAAATTTCAGGTAAGAGTTGCAAGAGTCTAGAAAAGAAAATTTGGTATCCTAATTTGAAATTTGCATCACCTATGGATTGCTTGCCCAGAATTATCTGTAGACACATGAACAACATATGACATATTTGTCAGCATTTATCAACTAGTTAGCAATTCATTTTCTAAAAGTATTCCACGAAGCTGGACATGGTAGCACACACCTGTAATCCCAGCACTTGAGAGGCTGAAGCAGGAGGATCAAGAGTTCAAGTCCAGCCTAGGCTATATAGCAAGACTCTGTCTCAGCTAATTAATTAATTAATTAATTAAAATAAAAAGTACTTCACAATGTTACCTAACCTTTAATCAGTTCCCCTAAAAAGAGCATTCTTTCTGCAGATTATAATTTCCTATTATTTCATTATATACATGTATATATAACTGCTTTAATGCTATATACACACTGTTGTTGATCCATTAGGAAAAATGCACACTGCACTGCATTGGATTACACACGGCTGGCACATGGTGAAGGCTAGCTAGTCACCTGGACCATTCCCCACAGAGCTACAGAATTCACAGAGGTCCTGGATTTCGTTGTCAGAAATATTCAAGCCCAGAGAGTGGATATATGGCTTGGGGTACTGTCACATTAATCAAGCCAAAAAAGCCTGAGATAGAGAGATGGATAGGTATATGAGATAAGGCATTCATGTATAGTACAAAAGTACACTATGGGAGAAGGGCCTGGCAATCCACTCCCAAGGCAATCCCAAAGCACTCAGCCATTGAAAACCCTATGAGGGTCGCTATGAGTCAGATACCGACGCTACGGCACCTAACAACAACAACAACAAAAGTACACTAACCAAGCCCACAGAAAGTGATGAGTGAAAAGCCGAGGGCATGAGAAGATGTAACTAGCTGTGTGTAACTTTAACAAAAGTAATGGACATGACAAGAAGAATACACCAGAACTAAAAGAGGGGATGCATATGGTGAGACTTGTCTGTTCCTGATGCTATAATACAAAGGTCACCTAGGTAGAATCATGGTTTTTGAGGAACCAATTGACTGCAAGGAGATGGATCCAGGTAGAGAAATCAGATGTCCAGAGCTGTGGGAACAGTGGTATGTTCAAAGTGCTCTTCTGAGCTGTGTTAGATGGGCTTTTGTCACTGTGACATAAATATCTGAGAAAATTATTTTAAGGTAGGGAAGATTCATTTGGGTTCATGGTTATACAACTTTCAGTCCGTGATCACTTGGCTCTGTTGCTCTGGGTCTACGATGTGGAAGAACATTATGGTGGAGTTTATAGTGGAGAAAAGCTACTTACCTCACGGTGACCAGTGACCAGGAAGCAAAAAGAAAGAAGGGGCCCCCAACAAAATATCCCCTTAAAGTGCACTCTCCCTATTACCTCCTTCCTCCAAATAGGTTCCACTTCCTAAAGTTTCTATCACCTCCCTTAAACCTATTAGGCTGTTGCTATTGTTGTTGTTAGGTGCCATTGAGTTGAGTCCGATTCATAGCGACCCTGTGTACAGCGGAATGAAACACTCCCCGATTCTGTGACAGGCACACAATCTTATTTATGTTTGAGACCATTGTTGCAGATACTGTGTCAATCCATCTGGTGGAGGGTTGTCCTATGTTTTCATTGATCTGCCACTCTCCCAAACATGATGTCATTCTCCAGGGATTGGTCCCTCTTGACTACATGCCCAAAATATGTAAGACGCAGTCTAGCCATCCTTGCTTCCAAGGGGCATTCTGGTTGCACTTCTAGGACAGATATGTTGGTTCTCTTGGCAGTCCATGGTATATTCAATAATGGTCTCCAGCAGTATAATTCAAAAGCATCAATTCTTCATCTGTCTCCCTTGTTCAATGTCCAGCTTTCACAACCATATGATGCGACTGAAAATACTATAGCATGAGTCAGACGCTCCTTTATTTTCAGTAGTGTAAAGAGCTCTTTTGCCACAGCTTTTCCCAAAGCAAGGCTCCTTTTGATTTCTTGACTGCTGCTTCCACAGGTATTGATGGTAGAACCAAGTAAAGCAAAATTGTGGACAACCTTGATCTTTTCTCCCTTTATTGTGAAGTTGCATATTGACCCAGTTGTAAGGACTTTTGTTTTGTTGATGTTGAGTCACAATCCATACTGAAGGCTATGTTCTTTTATCTTCATCTGTAAATGTTTTAAATCCTCTTCACTCTCAGGAAGCAGAGTTGTGTCATCTGCATAACACAGTTTGTTAATGAGTCTTCCTCCAATCTTGATGCTGCACTCTTCCTCATGAAGTCCAGGTTCTCAGATTATTTGCTCAGCATAGAGACCTCATAATTTAATCACCTCCCAGAGGGCTCATCTCTGAACACTGTTGCATTGAGGACCAAACCTTCAATGCATGAGCTTTGGGAGGAAACATTTCAGATCCAAACCACAACATCGGTACAGCCTCCCCATGAGTCCTCAGGTTCTTACTGATTCCACCTCTCCCAGGTGGTAGCAAAGACAGTAGAGTCTTCTACTCATTACCTCTACTTGGAGGTGAGGAGTTCTCAGGACCCATAAATTCAAAGCACTACGGAAGAACATACTTCACCTCTTCAGTTTTCACTCCAGCTTAGTTAACGCCGCTTATATATAATAAAGTATGTTTGTCCCAGTGGGGCCCATTGCCAAGAAAATGCAAAAGAATTTTAAGATCATTGAATCCACACCAAAAATCTTTCATATTTATCTGAAAAGCATGTAATTATAAAGAAAATACATACCTTGGGAATGAATAATTGGATCATAAAATCCATCAAATGTCATTTTATTTATCTTGCCCAAGCGTCTGCTTGAAATGACTCTAAGCAGTGTGACGTCAATATCTACTGAATGCCAACAATATGTAGGAATGCATAAATTAGCTGCCGAGAGAATTAATGGCACATAAATATATCTCCATTAAATATGCTTCAGATTTAGATGTTATACATTCACTAAATGCATAGGCTTTTAAAAATTACATTTTTGGCCAAGCTTCTTTAAAAACCACAAGATATTTTTCTCCTTTTTGGAGAGATACAATGGAGCCCCTCACTGGGACGGTTATATATGGTGATGATAGCAGGGAGCTCAGATTACCACGACTCTAACACCCGGACAAGAGCACAAAGACATTCTGCTTGTTCTAGGCTGCTACAAATTAGGGGCCCCATTGCTAATTCCCTGAGGGTTTCTCAGGCAATTCTTTCAGGCTGCTCTCTCTGTGGCTTGGCTCATCTGGAGTTGATAAAGAAAACACTAATTCTGAGCCAGGATCTGTAGTTCTATGGGCTTTGCACAGACACCTGGGGGTCCATGTAGCATGTGGGTGGTTCTTCGTCTTCAACCTGGAGAGGGCTGGGTTTAATTCCCTCATGCTAATCCTTGTCACCACATTGTACCCTCTGTTCAGCCTTTCTCCCTTCTTGTTGTGGGAGAAGCATATTTTTCCACTTTTACTTGGTAAAATAACAATCACTATTTTTAAAAAAAGAAGATTCCATGAAGTTATGGGGATTTTTTTTAAGTTTTAATTTAGCATCTGTAGAAAGAGAGAAAGAGAGAGAAAAAGAAAACTATCCTTTACTGAGTACCTAATGATTCTTTCAATCTGAACACAATCCTCCAGTGAGGCAGGTGTCATTATTTGGTCTCATGTAAGGAACAGAATGTAGTACTTAAAAGCATTGAACGTGGAATGGATTGCCTGGATTCAAATCCTAACTTCAGTGCTTTCTAGTTGCGTGACATTGACAAGCAACTTCACTTAATCCATGCCCAGTTTCCTCATCTGTAAAATGGGGGGGGGGGGAAAGAATCTGCCCTTATTTCCTGATAGTATCGTAAAGACTAAGTGAGATAACATGTCTAAAGCACTTAGAATGGTGTTTGCCCATAATAAGCTCTTTGAAAAGAGTTGGTTGTCATCATCATCGTTGTTGTTATTATATAATTTTACATATGAGGAAACTGAAATTCAGTCATTTCCAAGGTTACAAAGATGTAAAGAATAGAGTTGGACCAGGCTTATACCTGTAATCCCAGCAACTCTGCAGGGGGAGGCAGAGGATCACACGTTTGGGGCCAGAGGCAGCCTGCATAACTCAGCCAAACCCTGTCTCAAGATAAAGAATAAAAGAAGTAGAGCACTTGTAAAGTATGTGTGAGGCCCTAGGTTCAACCCTGAAGTACAGGAACAAAAAAATAGAGTTGGAATTTGAACCCAGGTCTGGATTATTCATTAATTAATTCAACAATCTCTTTCCATTACCCATTATTAGGAGTTACTAGGACACAGTTCACTATGGTTATCTTTCATTTCTGCACACTAGCTGTCCTTTGCTCTAAACTATCTTGTTAAGGGCATTTATTAAGCAAAGAGCTTTAGCCTGCAGCTATAGCACTGTGGCATCTGATCCTGTCAGATCTCAGAAGCAAAGCAGGGTCGGGCCTAGTTAGTGCCTGCATGGGAGACTGCCTGGGAACACCAGGTGCTGTAGGCTTTGGAGATGGACCTGGCAACCCACTCCCAAAAAACCATCAGCCATTGAAAACCCTATGAAGCAGAGAAGCACTGACAATCTTGTTTCCCCTGTTGTACGTAGGGTCACTATGAGTCAGACGCTGACTCAATGGCATCTAATAATAACAATAAGTTAGAAGCAAAGGAAAATATCTTCCTCTGGATTTTATCCTCTGGATAAAAGGATTGTGTGTTCCATAGTCCCAGACCCCTCTCCTGAGACACAATGTACTGTGTGCACAAACACCCATGAGGGGACACTTCCATCATCCTTGTGACATGTCAGGGCAAAAGGAACTGACACAAATATGTTCATGTTCTTGCTGCTTGCCATGCTGTGAGTAATGAAGTCCTTTGTCTCTGACCCATGAGTCTTGTGTCTTCTGCCAGCATCCTTGAAACTCTGGTAGGCTTGCAAATATGATGAAATCTCAGACTCTTCCAGTTCTTGACAGCATTTTGCTGGTTGTGAGAACAGAATGTTGCCAGAGACATGGCTTCTTGAGGAAGAAAAAAGACCCTGCAAGCATGTTTTGGGATATGAAAAGACTCCCTGAGACATAGTGGAATGCGCTTGCCAAAGAGGTAGGCAAGTATGGGGCAATAAGTGTTCACAGATGTTTAAAGGATGAGCCGGAGATTGGATTGAACAAGCATCCAAGACATGCGTTGGTTGTTGCTCACTCTATTTTGGGAGAGAGGTGGAAGAATGTTGCCAAGGGACAGCAAAGCCCACGGCCTAAGCCAAAAGATAATATGGTAATATGAGTCAAGAAGTCTCAAAAGCTGAAATGAATTGTGTCAGCAGTAAGTATGTAGAGCTTTAAGTAGACTAAAAACATCACATTTGTTTGGTTGGCTGGGAGCAAATGGCTTCTCAAAAGTGAAAATAAATGCAAAGCCTTGCTTTGGGTCCCAAAGATGCCTCTGCAATAGTGTGCTCTCTCTCTCTCTTGCTCTTGCTCTTGCTCTCTCCCTCCGTCCCTCTCTCTCAACCCCAACTGACCTCAGTTGCTTTAAGGAAAAAGGATGCTTACAAGTGAGGCCTTGTCCCCAAGAAAAATTAAAAACCATACACACCCAGATGAGTATGCAGAAGAGCTTTGAGGATGAGAAGGAACAAACTGTTACAACAAGGTTGGATACCAGCACCCAAATTACTATATGTGGTCCCATGGGAAAAGGCAGCACCCAAGATCAACTGATGTAATTTGAATGAGGTTCACCATAGACAGGAGCAGCTAAGGTGACTTTCAGAGTAAGATCATTGGGCAGAGTCCAATTTTTACTGTAGCTCCTACACCCCACTTCTGAAACAAGTAGCTATTGAAAACCCTATGAATAGCAAAGAAGCACTGACATAATGCCAGGCATGGCCCAGTGATGGGGTGTGTTTTGTTCTGTTATACGTAGCTATGAGTCAGACCTGATTCTGTGGTACCTAACTAAATAATTCTACCTCTGAATGTAAAATAGCCACCAATGTGTTAAATATTTGTACTTTCTCCACCCTGTAAGTGCCAGAAGGGATTCTCCCAAACAGAAAGGGCTGCATAGAGACAACAGACTATACTTTTGGGAGTCCCCAGACCACTTCAAGCCACAGTCTCTGTGACTGATGACTTTGACTATTAGAACCTCTAACACAGTGAGGCAGTTTCTACTCAGAGATGCCCGTTGAAGTTTTGGATGTGTCACCTACCTCCATGGAATGATTAACAGGTACTTCCAATTGAGAAAGCAGCTATGAGCTTGTTACAGGGATCTTCCAAAAAAGCACCTGACCCATGAGGACCTTGTGACACTCATATTCCTTTTTCAGATGGGCCATCTAGAACTCAATGACTAACAAGGTGTGAAGACCCTAACAAATCCCACGTGTCAAAACAGGGTAAAGCCAGCCTGGCCCCAGCCACATCTCGGCACGCTAGGTAAAGGCCATCTCTTGAGAAAATGCTCTCTTTCATTCTGCCATGGGCTCAGGGAAGCCTTTGCTTCACACCATTTCCCTGAAATGCCTGGGCCTGGTTACAGACAGTTTGAGGTGCTGCGACCTGATGCTGTCTACTGGGCAAGCTGCAGCTGTTCAACCTCCCCAGCAGCCATGCAGAGCTGGGATGTGTTTGCTGTGCTCCGTGGGCAGAACTCAAAGCCATTCTCATAGCTCTGGCCAGTACTTCCTCTGGTAAACCATATTATATTTTTTTCTGGCTCTTGAACTGTTGCCCATGGCTTAGCTATGTGGTCTGCCATTTGGAAAACTACAGACTGGCAGATTAAAGACATCCTGCTGTAGGGCCATGAAATGTGGAAATATATCATGGCTGCTAATCAAACCATCTGGGTCACTCCTGTAGGTGCCCATAGTAAGAGCCTGTGCTCTGATGAGCCCTGCTGGACTCAACTTATGATGGGGTCTGAAACATCCAGATTGCTACCATTACCTCGAGATCCTTCATCTCCTCAGCCCCAGCAACATGTCCACCATCATGGACTATGAACAAAGCAAGGGGCTCTATGTTTCTGATGCCAAAGCTACCGTTGCATGTCAGATTTGTCATTTCTGTCAAAAGTTGACCTGTTTTTCTCCCAGTATGGAAGGCCACATTGCAACACCTGATTCTTGGGTGTCATGTTTTGGCTTTCTGGGCCATTTTCAGACTAACAATGCTAACATTTTATCACAAAAGCTACCCAATTATGGGCTGATGGCCAAGGTACTCAATAGATACTCTCTATCACCCCCAGGTAATATTGTATGTCAGGAGTAGGAAAGGACTCCTCAGATCTCCAACTTTTCATCCATCACCTCCTCTTAGTACATGAGCTTTCAAGGCAATTTGGCCATTGAATGTGACTGTCTCAGCCACTTCCAGGCTAATAAGTAGAATATAAGAGGCAGGAGATGACATAAGCCTGTTTTGAAAATTCTGGATTCCTCTCCACCATCTCTTGGCATTATCTTTCTTTCCCTTAACAGTAACCCTGGGCCAGCTGTGGCTGGACAACCCTTTGGGTAACACAGTCAAAAGGTCATGAGAACTCAATTCCAGATTAGCAACCTGGATTCTTTTGTTGGACCAACAAGATAACAGAACATAAGGATGAGGATCAATTTGGTTGAGTATACTACTCACTAAATCTCCCTACCATGATCCACATGTGCCAACATAGGGGACAGAATGAGCTCTTTAAGTTTCATGAAACACCCTTGTCCTTCTCACACTTACTGCCAATGAATGTATGGCTGTGGTGTAGAGGATGTTAAGAAAAGGTGGCATTGTAGCTCCTGAAATGAAACCCACCACTCTTGTGGCCACAGGAGAATAACAACCTTAGTACGTGAAAAGAGAACATCTCAGAACCCAAGAAGGAGGAGAAGGAATGACAGACATAAATGGTGTTTGTTTTTCTCAAACTTTTCTGGCCCCCTAGTTCATGAAAGAAAATACTCTGGGTCACTCTCTCAAACTGATAGAAGCACCTTAAATGTAGTTGACCTCTGCATCTGCATTCTCTACCATATGCTCTAAAACAAAAGTCCTCAGTCTTTTTGGCAGCAGGGACCAGTTTTGTGGAAGAGCATTTTTCCAGACTGGGGGGGTGGTGGTTTTGGAATGTGAGCCAATAGGGAGTGGCTGTACACACAGAAAAAGACTTGCTCACCTACTGCCACTCACCTCCTGTTGTGCAGCACAGTTCTTAACAGGCCACAGCTGGGTACTGGTTGGAGGTTAGGGACCCTTGGTCTAACAAGTTTAACAAAACAGCAGAGGATGGCCCCGGTTCCTGCACCTCCCAGGCAAAACACTTGTTAGTGCCTCTGGCTGTTTTCTCCACCATTATTTCCACAGCTGTGCTCAGTCATTCCATGGGGCAGATGATGGGTCTCCAGAAAAGTAGCATGAACATACAGGACAGGTAGGACTAACTGTACTTAGGCTAGAAACAAGGACAGGTGAACTGAACAGGGAACCTTAAAGTCTACCAGCTGAGTGGGAAACCACATTGCAGCATTGTCAGTGGGTGCCCTCCAACCAATAAAGGTCCCATCTGACAGTGTCGTAAACATCTTGGAACTGCCCCTCTTTTGTGGAGCTAGGTGTCTGTCAACTTGTCATGCTGTGGGGGCTTGCAGTTATTATGATGCTGAAAGCTATGCAACCAGTATTTCAGATAACAGCAGGGCCACCCATGATGCATAAATTTCAGCTAAGATTCCAGACTAAGACGGACTAGGGAGAGGAACTCAGCAGCCCACTCCTGAAATAATTTGCCATTGAAAACTCTATGAATAAGCAGAGAATCACTGTCAAATATAGTGCCAGAAAATGAACCTCCCAACTGAAAGGCATTCAAGAAATGACTGAGAAAGAGTGGCCTCCTCAGAATAGAGTCCACCATAATGATGGGAATGAACTAAACCCTCTGGGACCTCCTATTGCTGTTGTGGTATGACTCAAAATGATAAGAAACATCGTAGTTGCAACAGTGGACTCAAACATAAAAAGATCATGTGAATGGCAGTGTTGGGTAGTGTTTCTTCTGATGTACTTAGGGTCACTATGAGTTACATCTGACTCGATGACACCTAATAACAACATGGAAATAGTGGCAGAAAGCTACCTGGAGGTGTTTTGCCCCAGATGGGCAAGCTGTTTTGCTAGACTTTTTAGAGCCATTTGATATATGGCAGACATAGAAGTCAGTTACATTTGTGTGGAACCCTGTATCTCAGAGTGCTCAGAAGAGACTTTGAGTCAGATGTTTAAGCAAACACCACAGTAAGTTATGTAGCCCTCAGATGACAGTAGAGAGTGCTCCAAAGTAAGCTTATCCTTAGATATTTGGGAGAACTTTCCAGAGAGATAGCCAACTTGTTATTCCACATGCCCTAAAGGCAGCTTTCTCTGCAATGGGAGTAATCCAATTAGAAAATTCGTATAAAGTTTGTCCCTAACTTTAACTAAAGAAATCATCAACACCACTTTAGATCTTGAAGACAGTGAAGTCAGCCTTAACTGGCCAGGAGTATTACTCGTGAGAGAACTGTGCCAGCCTTCCTCCTCTTGTGCCAAGGCAGAGTCTGAGGAATTGCTAATTTGTTCTACTGTATCTGAATTAATTCCTCAGGCCAAGTAGAGAGAGTGATCTAGAAACTGAAGGAGAAAGTCACCTGACTTTCTAAGCTAAATCCTCTAGGTCTCAAGGGTTTGTTCAGCTTATGGGATCCAGGGCCATGGTTAAGGTCAGTACTGCAGGCTGGCCTCATTTTGCTGTTTGAAGTTGTCTTGTTGATGTTGTTGTTGTTAGGTGCCATGAAGTCAGGGCTGACTCACAGCAGCCCTATGTACAACAGAACAAAACATTCTCTTACACTGTGCCATGTCTGGCACTATGTCAGTGCTTCTCTGCTATTAATAGGATTTTTGATGGCTGATTATTTTGGGGATTGGTTTGGGAGTGGGCTGCCAGGTCCTTCTCCCATTTTTTGCGGTGCTGGGGATCAAACCCACACAGAGTACAGAGCAGCACTCTACCACCTGAGCTAAAGCCTAGCCCCCATCCCATTCATAGTGGACTTAATTAAATACTCTCAGAGACAAATTGATAGGATTTGATCCCAGCCTCTGTTAATCAGATTAACTAGAGGGACTACATACTCTTGGAAAATTAACCAAAACCAAGATGGTGCATCACCAGAAACCAAAGGAGAGACTATTTTTATTAGTCTATATTAGTTAATTTCATAATTGGTTTAATTATGACATTTTCAAACATGTATATAACATTCTTTGATCATATTCAAAGCAGTTATATTACTGGAGGACAATCCCCCTGTGGTTCTCTAATGTTTTTCTGTACATATTCTAAGTGATGCACGAACTGCCTTTCTCCAAGACTGTCTTTTCAAGGGTATTTTTACACAAAGCAAACAAGCTTGGAAGATAGTGACAGTGTTTCCCTCCAGAACAAAGGATATATTGGCTGATAGTCATAGAAGATAAAGACAGCAGACATGTTTACTGTCCATTATAAAAGATTCAAGTTCCCTAACCTCAGGAATCTTCTCCTGTAGCACATCCATCTGAACCAAGCCCCATCATTCCTGGGGCATTTGAGAAAAGGGCCACTTATGCAAATCTATTGATGCTGAGTCTGGGCACGGTGGCACATGCCCGTACTCCCAACACTCAGGAGACTGAGTCAGGAGGATTAAGAGTTTGAGGCCAGCCTCTGATACACAGCAAGAGCCTGTCTCAAAGAAAAAACTATGTACAAGGTCTAATCAAAAAATATTGTGTTTAATCTTTTTAATTATTACATTAAAAGACAAATTGCCATTAATCTCCCTCAAAATACTCTGTCTTCAAACACACTTGTCCCATCATTCTTGCCACTTTCTGAAGCAATTCTAGAAGTCCTGTCTGGTAAGTGTCTTTAGTTGCACTGTTGTGGCTGCCTTAGTGTCCTAAGTTGATTCACAATGTTTACCTTTCATGGTCATTTCGACTTTGGGGAAGAGCCAGAAGTCACCTGGTGCCAGATTCAGTGAGTAAGGTGGATGAGAACACAGGATAATGTTTTATTTGACAGAAATTGCTGTACCAGAAGCAATGTGTGACACAGAGCATTGTCATGATAGAGGATGAAACTAAAGACACTCACGAAAGAAGATTTCCAGAAGTGCTTCAGAAAGTGGCAAGAACAATGGCATAAGTGTGTTCGAACCCACGGGGAGTATTGTGAGGGGGGATTAATGGCAATGTGTCTTTTACTATCATGCATTTATAAAATTCAAACATTCACCATTTTTACCATACCTCTTATATATAATATACATTACTCATATAATTACATAATGTCATATTTATATGTCATATGATACATAATATATAATCATGTAATATCTGTGCTGATGCTCACGATGCTTTCTGTGCTGTGACAGTGTTCATTGTCTCTGACCCAGGAGTCTCACGTCTTCTGTCAGCGTCGATGAAACTCTGACAGAATAACTTGACAGTTTGCAACTAGGTAAAACCTCAGCCTCTTCCCAGTTCCTAACAGTCTTGAAACAGAATTTTTGGATAAATGTTTCCAAAATAAGAAAAAGACATCTAAAATTGAGCAATTCTGTAAGAATTTAAATGTTGCCAAGATATAGCTACAAAGCGATTTTTAGTTCATCTCCCCTTTCCACCTTTTCATTACTTCATTTATTCTCCAAATGTTTATCTGAAAGTGCTTCAAAGGTGACCTAACAAAATACAAAGCAGAGCAGATTCTTACCTGCCAGGGCTTGTAGTCTGGTGGGGAAGACAGACACCAGTCACACCTTGTTGGGGTCGTGGTAAGCGTCATGAAAGAAAATGGCAGGGTGCTAGGAAATAGGATACCAGAGGGAAACTGAATTTATATGGATGTAGTCAAAGAAGACATCTATGAGGAATGGACCGGAGCTGAGATGTGAAAGACATAGGAAATGAAGAGGTGATGAGGTAGGGAAGAGCCAACAATCTGTGCAAACTTCCCGAGGACAGAGGACTTTGGTATATCCCAGTGTAGTGGAAGGCAGGAGGGCTCGGAAAGGAGGCACCAGATGAGGCTGGGAATTTGGGGAGGGGCCAGATCAGGCATAGCCTTGTCTTCAACCACTGTAAGAGTTATGGCTTTGCCCTGGAAGCTGGGGTAGGGGGAGGCATTAAAATGTAAGACCTATGTGGAGTAACAGTAGGGTCTTCTTCAGTCTTATTCATCCCAGTATTTCCGGGACCAGTAACAGTGCCTGGCAGAGGTGGTGGTGGTGGTAGTTGTTAGGTGCTGTCAAGTAGGTGTCTGACTCCTAGCGACCCTATGTACACCAATGTACACCTATGTAACACTATTGTTAGTGTTTCTCTGCTATTCATAGAGTTATCAATGGCTGATTGTTTTGGGGGAGTAGGATGCTGGGTCCTTCTCCCAAGCCTACAGCACCTGGTGTTCCCAGGCATTCTCCCATCCAAGTACTAACCAGGCCTGACCCTGCTTAGCTTCCGAGATCTGACAGGATTGAACGCCACAGTGGCACCGGTGCAGGCGCCTGGTAGACAGAAGGTCCTTCATAAACATTCAGTTAATTGATAGGAGAGATACAACTTGCACTTTTAAAAGATTACTTTGCTATGTGGAGATCAGATCTAAGGAAATGAAGTCAAAACAGGACGACAAACTGGAAGGCTCCTGCACACGCAAGTGAAAAACTCAGTAGCCTGGACTAGAGGGGAAGCATGTATCCCGCCACCCACACCCTCTGGCTTAATTAGTCCTTAAGAATCTATGTAACTTGAAAGATCTTAAAAGACCATCTAATTCCATGTAAACTAGAGGAGAGAGCATGTCACACGACGATTAAAGTCTTTGAGAGTAAAAGTTTTATGTGGCTACTGGTATGAGACAAGAAAGTAAATGAGAACATTTGCTCATGAAGACAAAGAAAGAATTGGCAGCAGAGAATATGTGCCATGAAAAGTTCCAGGTTCAGCAGAGTACACCCCAGAGCATTGCCTCCTCCAAACTTCATCACACGCTTTCCCTCACCTGACTGCCCCTTGCTCTCTGCAGGTCACAATGACTTGGAGCTTCATCTTGCCATTGTCAGAAGTCCTTTTGTTCCCGTGAGCTCCGCCAACATTCAATGCGTGCATGCTTGCTTGCGTGCGTGCATGCAGACGCGCGCGCAGGTGTCGAGCCAGCTCTCTTCCTGGACCGGAAGCCCTCCTGTCAGCTTATGAGATAGGATATTAAGCAAGTGAGGGAGCAGGGATAGGAGAGGGGGGCATTGCAGGCAAGAGAATAGCCAGTGCCCCGCCAGGTCACACGGCATCTGCGCTCCTGGTGTCACATGCCACAGTGTTGGGCATGGCAATTCCTGAAGCAGAAGTTGCAAAAGAACTGGCCAAGGTTATTCTGGTGCAACAGTGGTCTCCATCTCCCAGCCCAGATGGCCAGGAATGCTACCAGGCAAAGAACTTGCTCCCGGTGGAGAGCTGAGCGCTTGGCACCGCTTAAATCATGGCCACTCCCGCCCACTGGACAGACAGGTTGGCGTTCCCTTTTGAAGGGCAGGGGTAGGCCAGGGCCCTGGAGAGGGAGTTCTCATTGAGAGACAGGGAATGGCTGTTCTGGTTCTCCAGGCCCTGTGAGGACCGCCCACAGCCCAGGGCGGGGCTGGGCAGGCAGGAACACCAGGCAAAAGCGAAAGGGGCAGGGATTTCCAGATTTCCCTTGAATGACAGAATAATGCTGATGGAAATCAGCCACCAAGTGGTCATTCATTTGAAATGATTTTTATAAGAGGAAGAAAAAGAAATGGTCAATGGTTATATTTAACCAATAGTCCAGAAGAGAAACCTAAACTAACATGCATTATTCTTCTGATGTTTCATGAGGTACACAGCATTTTGTTTCTGGCTGCTACTTTTCAAGGCTTAAAATAACTATTTTAGCTGACATGATGTTGTTGTTGTTAGGTGCCGTCGAGTCGGTATCCGACTCATAGCGACCCTCTGTACAACAGGGGAAACACTATTGTTAGTGCTTCTCTGCTGTTCATAGGGTTTTCAATGGCAGATTGAGTTTTTTGGGAGGGGGTTGCCAGGTCCTTCTCCCAAGCCTACAGCTTCTGGTGTTTCCAGGCGGTCTCCCATCCAGGTACTAACCAGGCCCGACCCTGCTTAGCTTCCGAGATCTGATGGGATCAGATGCCACAGGGCTACAGCTGCAGGCTTAGCTGACATATCCACTCTAAATTCATTCACAGTGAGCAGATACTGCAGTTGCTACCTGTGCCCTTCCCTTTGCCTTTGAGTGGAAATGGTTTTCGCCATCTTTAAGATGTTGGAACAATATTCTGACTGTGATCTTCAATTGGTTTTTAAGGACCAGCTGTTCTGCTTTGTTCTTTCTCACCCCCTCTTAAACACCACCAACACCTACAGAGCATGAGCCAATGTGAATAATGAATGATGTGTCCCCAAAGAGCAGCCTCTCACTTTTCCTAGGGTTTCCATGGAAAGTTCCTGGGTGGTCCTGCCTCTGGGGCCTGTACCCAGATCCTAGCATGACTTCCACATCCAGGTGAGTAACTATCCAGGATTCAGGGTCCAGGGTCCCAGGGAGTAAAGCATTACAGGATTCTGCGGTAACTGCAGTGTGGAAATCCCAGTTTTACAGGTAAACATAGTTTCTGACCTATTGGTAACTTTTTTTTCCCCCCAGTACCTAGGGATTTAGCCCTTGGCTTGCAGCCACAGCACTGTGGCATTCAATCCTGTCAGATCTCAGAAGCTAAGCAGAGTTGGGCCTGGTTAGTAACTTGGATAACAGACTGCCTGGGAATACCAGGTGCTGTAGGCTTGGGAGACTGACCCCACAACCCATTCCCAAAAATCAGTCCGCCATTGAAAACACTATAAATAGCAGAGAAGCACTAACAATAGTGTTTTACCTGTTGTACATAGGGTTGCTATGAGTCGGACACTGACTCCACAGCACCTAACAACAACAACAGGGGTTTAACCCAGAGCCTTGCACATGTTACTCTCTTGCTCTACCAGTGAGCCACATTCCCAGTCCCTTTTTTATTTTTTATTTTGAGACAAGTTCTCACTAAATTACATAGGCTGCCTCTGGCCTTAAACTCATGATTCTTCTGCCTCTGCCTCCAGAGTCATTGGGATTACAGGCATGTTCTACAGCACTCAGCTCTGACATATTTGGTAACTACTTATGCCATCAAAAGTGAAAGTACACAAGAGAACTTTGAGAAATTAAGAGTTGTTTTCTTTTTGTGGGACTTGCCTTATTATTCAAAACCTTTTTCTCCAGCTGTTAGTTCATACCAGATACCTGTCCCTTGGGGGGCATCTGTAACCTAGTGGTCTTAGCAAGGCTTGAGAGGAATGGCACAGAACAGATCTGCTTACTCCTGGCTGAGCTAAAAGATTGATAGGTGTATTTAATGGTTAATTTTATGTGTCAATTTGATTGGGACACAGGGTGCCCAGGAATTTGATTAAATATCACTCTGAGTGAGTATGTAAAAGTATTTCTGAGATTAACATGTCAATTGGTGGACTGAATAAATTATATAGGCTTCTCCAATGTGGGTGGGCTTCATCCAATCCACTGAAGACTTCAACAGAACAAAATGCCAAGTCTGACTTTCCTGTCTATCTATCTTTAAGCTGAGACATCAGCCTTCTCCTTCCTTCAGACTTGAAAAGAACTTATGCCACTGATTCTCCTAGGTCTCAGGCCTTCGGAGTCAAAATGGAACTGTACCATTGGCTCACCCATGTCTGGACTTCCCAGCCCCCGTAAGCTCATGAGCCAATTTCTTTATGGGGGTGTGGAAGTTGCATTACATATGGTTGTGGTTTGGATGAATGTTCCTCAGAGTCCATATGTAAAGGTTTGGTCCCCAGGGTGGCGCTTTGGGAAAGTAATGGAACTTTTGAGAGGTAAGACCTTGTAGGAGGTCCTCAGGACATTGGAAGCATGCCCTTAGAAGGATATATATATAATCTGGGGCTGGGTTTTAGTTCAGTTGCTGCTCCTTGTGTTCAATCCCCAATACCACAAAAATAAGAGAAGGATGTGGCAGCCCATTCCCAAAGTAATCCCCAAATAACCAGCCCCTGAAAACCCTATGAATAGCAGAGAAGCACTGACCATAGTGCCAGGCATGGCACAGAATCAGGCAGTGTTAAGTCTGTTGTACATAAGGTCACTATGAGTCCGACCTGACTCCATGGCACTGAACAACAACAAAAACAACATAGATAGATTAGATAGATACAGATATAGATTCTGTTTCCCCCTGGAGAACCCTAATACAATATGCAATTAAAAGGGTTTTTTTTAAAGAAATAAAACACCTTCAATTGCTCCCTGTAGACAAGTGGTGCAAACTCAAATGTCTATAAACAAACTTAGAAGAACAGAGCAGTCAGAGGGAGGAAGCCAAGTCTTCATATCCAGTCCAGTCTCTTCTCCAACTGACTTTTATCAACAGCATCATCATTACCAGATCTTTCCATTTTTAAGAGAAATTAAAAATCTAGATAGTCTTGTCAATGTTGGCAACCACTTCAAAAATATTTTTAAAACCTCATGCATGCCAACAAGCCCTCCCTGTTGGCCAGATGGAGCCCCTAGCTGCCAGTATGCAATCTCTGCTTCAGAGAGGTGTAGAGAAATCTTTCCTGAATCAAAGGAAAGGGCATGTTTAGAAATATTTCTATATTTCTAAACTTGGAGCTGCCACTACCACTGCTTCACGACAACATTAACGCTTACACTGATTCCTTGTCTTGACTCCTGTACAAAGCAACTCCCCAGCATGTTTGCATTATCCCCCCGTGAGACCTCTGAGAGGAGGAAAAGAGAACAAGCATTATCATCTCCATTTCTGTAGTTCTCAAATGGAGTCAAAGATTCTTCAGATTGCGTGTCCCATAGAAAGATGATAGAAAATTTTCAATCAGTGTTAATTCAATGTCACGTCTATACTTCACATTCATAATTCCTGATACATGTTGTTTCTTCTACTCTTTCCCAAGCACATGTGCATTTGGTGGAAAATGCTATTCATTGTGAGTTCGAAGCCAGAGGCAGCCTGTGTAACTTAGCAAAACCCTGACTCAAAAATAAAAATGGGGTGGGGGTGCAGTTCAGTGGTGGCATGCATGCAAAGTATGTGCAAGGCCCTGGGTTTAACCCCCAAGCACTACAAAAATAATAATAATAAAGAATAAAAGGGGAAGGAAGGAAGGAAAAAAGAAAATGCTATCAATGCTGGATGAAATATAAACAGAAATTTCAATTAATACTCCCATAAGCAGTTTAAAATAAATTTTTCCTATGACCTTTTAGATCTTCTTTTTCATTTTGATCATTGCACATATTCTTTAGATTAAAAAAGAAAAGTGGTAATGTTGCTCTTTAAAGATATCTTCATTAGTCTTCTACCACCAAAGAGCTTCCTCTCCCATCAAGCTGGACTTCCAATGCCTGAAGGCTGTGTAAGGTGTGGAGGAATGCCCAGCTGTCTGAAGATGTTTATTATGGGCCTCCATTGTATTCAAATTGATGGCCCCATATTAGCATGGGCTGCCCTTTGGCGCTCATTTGTTCCTGCGCTCCAGGGGTTAAAGGACCCATGTGCTCTCCAGATGTTCAGTAGTTCTTATAAATGAAAGATAAGCGATTTTTGCTGCTGCTGCTATTTCCTCTATTCCCTTTTAAAGCTGATATTTTCTTTAGGAACTTGCTTAGCGTCTGAGTCAGAAGAATCTCCTCCCTGAGGTATATCAATCAATAGCATGCACAAGAAGAGGAACAAAATGGAGAGGAGGGAGACATGGGCTGTATTAATTTGTTGACTGCGATAGTCTCCCAATGACTGATGTATATACATCCTGTGCTTGCAGTCCACCCTTTGAAATGCGGATCAGATTCTCGAAGCACTTTCCTCAGTCTAAAAACAAAACTCGTGTGTGTGTGTGTGTGTGTGTGTGTGTGTGTGCGTGTGTGTGTGTGTGTGTGTGTGTTTGGTGAGAATATCTTTTGTTAGTGCTATGACAGGAATATCAACTTTATTTTCAAGTCTGGCTTATCTTCCCACAGAACAAGAGATGTAAGTGTCTGAAATATGACTGCGTCTAACTCAAAGATGCCACCAACAATGCCTTCCCGGGAGAGAAATAAGAAAAGTACCCAAAATGGATTCCCATAAATGAATGCCAGTTTAACATCTACCATGCCTGCCTTTTGTACACAGAGACACTCCCCGGGTCCTGCTGTTCCAAGAGCTGTTCAAGCATTGAATAAGTAGAGTTCCAATGAGACGAAACCTTCTGCCTCGGCTGGTGTTTAACAAGCTGTTTTCTTGCTACAACTCAGTCAGGATTTCTCTCGCCTTAGCAGAATTACCACATTTCACATCTTCTCCTAATACACTCAACTTGGTGTGCGACTAAGTCCCACTAAGCCCACTGTACGCAGAAAATAGCAGTAGGTGGAGAATGCACTGACTCTCCCTAACTTTCCCAGCATCCTATCATGGCCACGTGGCACACTGTATAGTGGCCATTGTTTCTGCTATGATGGCAGGGCTGACTGGGAGTTGTGGCTGCTCAGCTTCAAGAAAGAATGGGACTGTGCTAGCTTAGGAAAGCATCGACATTCAAAATTTGAGTATAGTTTCTATTGAATGCATAGAGCTTTTGCACCATTGGTAATTGTAAGGCTATTCGTTGTATGTTGGGAAGCATCTTTACATTTTCAATGTTACTTTTACCAAACTGGAATAAGGACTAACTTAAGTAGAAAAAGAAAAAGGTCTTGTTCTACCTCCTTGACAATGGAGAAGACAGTGGGTTATAGGCTGAGAGGGACCACCAGGCCCTGAGGGCTGTGGTAGCCACAATGGAATCATTTGTTGAAGCTCTAGCTCTTGCAAAGTCTTATTCAACATGAACCCTATCTGTGCTAGAGATAATATGGAAAAAGGAATCAATACCTAGGGTCCTGATAGAAACATAGAGCAATCTCAAGGATGGGAGGCTAAGTCACATACACATGAAATAAAGGTTTTGGAAGAAGACTAGAATTAAAATATTTATAATATCCATGTCAGCTTGACATCTTCAAAGATGACAAATCAGAATGTATTTCCCTGGCCACTGTAGGAGAGGAAACATCTTTCTCCTTCTACTCTCCTAGTTTCAAAGGCAAGTACCCTACAATCAAACCAATAGGAGATAGACTGAGAGAAAAAAAAATAGTTTAATTATGTATCTAAGCAAGCACAGGAATTTCACAAAGATATGAGACTCAAGGAGGCAGCAGATTATTGAAGCTCATATACCATCTTAGGCTAAACAAAGGAAAATGGAGTTGGGACTTCCAGGCAGGCAGGCAAGTTACAGGAATGGGAGGGGAGGAAATGTGTAAGAGGTAAGAGTTATCATGTTATGCCAATAAGATTCTTTCAGGTGATAAGATAAGTGGGATCTTAGGAGCAGCTCTCTTCCTGGTATGGAGACATCTTTACAAAGGAAAATTTCCTTTATTAATGGAAATTCCCTACACAAAAGGGAAAACTTATACTTTAGTTTTAGATAGTCAGGAGCATATAAAAAGCTTTTCCTGGGTCCTCAGGTTCTCAGTTACATTTAGATCAAAATGATCCTTAGGCCACAGTGTCATATTTGGGGGTGGCATGTTCTGGAACCCTTTGCCACCAATGCCACAAGCAGTGTCAGACTGCTGCCCAGGGAGAGCTTCAGAAGGTGAGTGCTTGTGGTTTCCTCAGAGGCACTCAGAGGCAGAGACATGCACAGCTGAGGAGCAGAAGCAGATGCAGAGGATGACCAGGCTGAGGAAGAGGCACTATTGAAGGGTTGGCATGCAAGGGAAAGGATGCCAAGCCATGAGTGAGAACAGAGGCAACAACAGGCCAGGCCAGCTTCTCTTTCACCTGCAAGGATCCCTAGGAAAGTTTTCCCTAAGGAGGACTTTCCCAAATGATACCAGCCCTATCCAACACAGTGAGGCTGTAGAGTATGTTTCAGACTGGTGGGAGGTGTTCAGCTGCATGACTCAGTAAATGGGTTGTGGAAGTTAAGCTGATGGAGAAGATTTCATGGGACCAAGAGGAAGTAATGTAAGGGAAACCCGAGAGGAAGAAGCATTGGTCAAGGAGAGATAGGAAGGTCAAAAGTAAGATGCCTCCTACAAAGGTCTTAGAAGAAGATTGCTTTCTGATGGTTCAACTGTAAAAATAACTCATCATAGATGACAACAGAGATAGGAAAACTCATCTTAAAGAAATAGAATCACATCAAGCCAGCTGAAGTGATTAAGTACATTGATATACTATAGAAACCTGGGCACTGTGGTACACACCTGCAATCCCAGCAACTCAGGAGGCTGAGGCAAGAGGATTGCGAGTTCATGCCAGAGGCAGCCTGTACTATTTAGTAAGACCCTGTCTCAAAGTCCAAATAAATAAATAAGGTGGTGAGAGAGTACAGCTCAGCAGTAGAGCACTTGAATGCACAAGACCCTGAATTCAATTTCCCAATACTAGGGGGAAAATTAAACACACACACACACACACACACACACACACACACACACACACACACACACACAGTAGGAAGAATATTATAGCAAAAGATGTTTGGCAATAGAAATTCCAGAAGAGTCAAGTCAGTCGAGCAAGGAATTCAAGTGTCCATCTGGGAACAAGACATCAGTACCTCAAGAAACAAGAGGCCCCAAACCTCACTTTGTCTGCTCCTTTAAGGAGAATGAGCAAATAAATTATTCCTTAACTGCAAAATGTGAGGAAGTCTGACACCTGTCCAAACTCCCAGCAACTTTACAAGTAACCTTCTCTGAGAGAGGTTATGTCAGTGGCTAAGCAAGGCAGGCATCTTTAGAAACAAACTCCTATATTAACACACTTTCACAGCACCCTTTCCTTTTTTCTCAGGTGAAACTTTATGACACACACTGAGATTGCCCAGAGGTGTTTCTGTCCTCCACCTTCATGATGCAAGCAGACCATACCAAAATGCTCCTGTTTCAAGCCCGTGCTCCATGACCTTGAGCCAAACATGTCCAAAAATGTCTGCCATCTTTCCTCCTTGAACTATGACCTTAGACTCAGCATGCTCAGGAATGTGCCCACCCCAAAAGAGCTTTCCTATATGAATATGTGTAGACTCCCTGAATAAAATCCCCATGCACCCTTTGTTCAAAGAGGGCATTGCTTTGGAAATAACTCCTGTGCTCTCCTTACCTGCTGCAGGGAGTAAATCTTTCTCTACTCTTTTATTTCTTAGCAGTGTTTGTTTTGGCTTTGCATTTACCAAGATCCAAACTCATAGCATTAGGTTACAGTCATGAACCTGGGACTTCCAGAAATTGTTATGAAGGTGACTCAGATTTGGAACTAGACTAGAGTTGTGGTGGCCACTGATCTCCCCAAGGGCTCTCCTTGCCCTCCTAATGGAAAAGCATGTGCTGACGTCTTACTACTCTTCTCAGTTTTCATTAATAGAGAAAGTGGAAAATGATGGTCAGAATCAATGATAGCTGTTTCAAACCCTTCTTCTAGAGAATGCATTTGTGAGTATCTTAAAGCATTGGGTGGACCATGTGTTCACCCCCTCACACACTGGAAAACCGAGAGTCAACATCATTAACCTTGGGCAGAAACATGTCTCCTCAAGCACCATAAAACAACATCACCATCACGCTGGTGATGGTGAGGATTTGACCAAGCAAAGGCCTATCTTTGATCCACCACTAAGTTACTGAGGCATTACTCTAATCAGCACTAAGTGCAGGCACAAAACTGCCCTGAATGCATTGTGGAGACTCCCTGGGTACAATTCAAATAATCAATAATATAGGTTGCTGATTTCATAGGCAACATATGCCAAACTTACTCCTGTGTGCATTGCAGACAAATTGGTTCTCCTATGCGATGATGGAAATTAAATAGAGTTTGCTTAAAAAGAATAAGGGTCTAAGAGGTGAGGCTTAGCTGTAGAGTGCTCGCCTAACATGCATAAGGCTCTGGATTCATAGGAAAAAAATAAATAAATAAAAAGGGGCAGTAGACATCTCTTCCCTGTTACAATGTCATAGGAGCCACCTCATATTTTATGGCCTACTTTCATTCTCCCCCAGTTCTAGGGATAGGTCTTGTTGGCATAAACCATTTTTAGCACCTGTTGTACCTAAGCCTGCAGCCATCCCACCCTGGCATCCAATCTCTTCTGATCTTGGAAGCTAAGCAATCCTGGTTAGTCCTTGGACGGGAGACTGCCTGGAAATACTGGGTGCTGTAGGCTTGCAAGAAGGACCCAGCAGCCCACTCCCAACACAAGTAGGAAAACTCTATTAATAGCAGAGAAGCACTGACATAATGCCTGGCATGGCACAGTGTCAGGTAGTGAGTGTTTTGTTCTGTTGTACATAGGGTCGATATGAGTTGGACCCCATTCAATGGCACCTAGCAACAACAAATGTCCTAGATACAGAATTCAGCAATTAGTTCAAGTACAGAACTCACATTTATCCATTCAGGACAATGCCTGGGGTCTTGATGCTGCCCTCCTCCACACTCAAAAGGAGAAAATATGATAAAGAAAAAGACTATTCTCCCTGCCCCCTATCCATGGATAAAGAGTTACACAGCTACTTCAAAGGCATTGGCAGCCATTTCTTTAAAATGAGGGAAGCCGGTCTTAAGATGAAGCTGATAATGTAGAAGGCAGAGCCGAGAAAAGGAAAGACAAAGTCCTGGTTTGCACTGTTGAACTACTGAAGTCTCCCTACTTATGGGCTGTGTAATTATGGGAGTCAAAAAATTCATTTACTATTTAATCCAATGGGAATCGAGGTTTCTGTCCCTTGAAACCCGAAGTGGCCCTACTGATACTCAAGAAACAAGTTGAGGCACTATAAATTTAGAGCAAATATGAGAGGGCCATAGTTTCACCCCTTTAATGTCAGCTCCATCTTGGAAGAGATGGAGAGGCAAAGAGGAGGCAATGGAAAGTCACGGGGCCCTGCCCAGAGCCTTCTCTCTTTTATTAAACTGGGAAGTCTGAATGTGGGAATGAGGAGGGAAGGGGGAGAGGGGAGGCAGGCTATGGAGGAAAGGTGCCAAGTGGAATGTGCCAGCATCATTCTCAGGCTGCCCTGGAGCTTTCCATATGGGCATTAACTGATGGCGAGAAGATCTCCTTGGAACGGCATTCACTTCCCTGGACCACACACTTAAAAATGTAAATATTCATCTACAAAACTGGATTTAATGTGTTTTCACAAATAATTTGGAGGGTAATCAGTTTGCTAGTCATACCATCAGAAACTCCCAGCATCTGTTTCCCAAAAGGAATCTGGGTCCTGCACATGACATCTGAACAAAGTGACCCATTTTAAATATTTCCCTGCCCAAATGCAAGGAAACGTGGAGGGCAGTCAAACTCATGGGGGTCGCTGGCTCAGACTTCACAGGAGCAGGATAAACAAGCCTCCATCCAAGCAAGTGAAACACTTGGTTTGCTTTATTCCTTTGCTTTCCCAAGACATTGCAGTCCTCAAGCCAAGATGCCTCACAAACACCTTCTTAAGGATTTCAACTCCTGGGTGTTTTACCACTAATCACAAATGTAATAACTTCATACTCTATGTCACCTATAGATACGATGATCTTTTTTCCTTTTTTATTATTGACACCCAAGTGAACCTATCCTCAAATAAATTTGTTTGCTTTTATAGCCAGGATGGGAGAAACCCATCTGTCACCTAGCACAAATAGAAACTAAAGTGAAACTTGTAAAACAGGGTGGCTGCTGTCAGCATAAGAAAACACATGAGAAAATTGGAAGGCGGAGAGGGTTTTGAGACAAAATCAGTCAACGCCATCTGTGTAGGCCAAGAGTCATTCCAAAAATTGGGAGAGAGACAGAGAGAGAGAAAGAGAGAGAAGAGGGGGAGGAGGAGGAGGAGGAGAGGAAAGGAAGAGAAAGAAGAGGGGGAGGAGGAGAAGGTTAGGAAACAGGCTTTTAAGGGGGCACAGAGAAATTATCACATTTTCTTCACCAGATTGGCTGATCAGCTAGGAAACTGGGGCAGCTACAGACTTCGTTTTATGCCCTCCCACAAGTCACCGAAGGACTCAAAATGCAAGCTTTTTGCCCTGTGGGAAGAATCTCTGCCTAGTCCTTTTTTCTGCCACTAGACAGAAACTATGTGAAACCTTTATTGACACAGGAATTAAGTTATCATGATTTTGGAGAAGTTTAAAATGGCCTAGGAGAATACTCGGTGTTGAAAGTCTTACTTTCCACTAATCCCCTACATTTCCTTCCTTTATTGGCATTTTCTTGGCTCCCTCCCTCCTGCTCTTTCCCCCTTTTATTTCTTCTTTTCCTATCTTATGCCTTGTAGATGACCTGTGGGCAGCCCTTACATCTGACCCTCCTACTGCAAACTACTTATGTGGAGCTTCAGCGAGAACAGGTCAGTGAAGACACTCAATCTCCCCCTCTCTCTTTCTCTTTCTCTCCCTCTCCCTTTCCCTCTCCCTCTCCCTCTCCCTCTCCCTTTCCCTCTCTCCTGGCTGCCAATTTGCTCTTAACCTAGACGGGCTTCTGTTGACAACTATGAGATCTTATTGTTGCTTCTCAGTGAAGTGGGGGCAGAGCCTTCAGCCCCAGGCACACATCGGTCCCCAACAGCAGCAATAGCCCAGTTCACCCGCGTGAGTCCTCGCCGTGTCCCAAGCCACGAGCAATGGTGATTGCCGTGCACTACGGCATGCACTCAGAATTCATCCCCACATGCCAAGAATGGAGCATTTATGATGAGTCCCTTCCTACAGCTGAGAAAGGGGTTGGGATTTAGCTAAATTGGTAGAGTGCTGCTCTGCACTCTCTGAGGCCCTGGGTTCAATCCCCAGCACTGCAAAAATGAGAGAAGGACCTGGCAACCCACTCCCAAAACAATCCTGAAATAATCTGTCATTGAAACCCCTACACATAGCAGAGAACCACTGACAACAGTGCTGGGCATGGCACGGTGTACACACAGCTGCTGTGAGTAGGACCCGACTCCATGGCACCTAACAACAGCTAAGAAAAGTGGAACTCCAAGCGTGAAGGAATTTGCCCAAGGTCACGAGGCCAGTTAGTGGTGAGCTTATTAAAACTGAGGTGTATGGAACAACATCTGAACATTGATTCTAGGGTCACACAGGAAAGAGCCACGATTGGGGTGTGTCTCAGGACAACCTCTTTTTGATAGAAACAACATGGGTCCTCACGGAGAAGGGGGCAGAGCTCACTCATCACACGAAGCAGGTGCCAGCAGAGCCCCACCTCCACCTAACACTGCAGGAGGGTGCTCACTTACAGATCTGGGATCTCAAAACTCCCAGGTGGTGGATGAGCACAGCCAAGCTCCTGGCCTGCAACACGAAGTCAGATCGTGGGAAAATGTTAGGATAACTTAGGAGCTGAGCTGCTTTCCCTCCCGGTTCTTCTCTCCTCTGCCCCAAGTAAGGTCAATGAAGCTAGCCTACCCAAAACTGGAAAAAAAAAAAAAAAAAAAAAAAAAAAAAAAAAAAAAAAAAAAAAAAAAAAAAAAAAAAAAAAAAAAAAAAAAAAAAAAAAAAAAAAAAAAAAAAAAAAAAAAAAAAAAAAAAAAAAAAAAAAAAA